>CADDXX010000080.1:393313-399049 GCA_902810485.1 Alauda arvensis | reverse complement strand
GTCCTTTTCAAGCACTTCCCTAGCTTAAGAGTATAAAAAACTGCCATTAAGGGGAATTTAAACAAAATAATGCAATTCAGATATGTGCGTGCCTTTACAGAAAACTCTGACACAAGGAAGACAACATTCTGACGCTGGGTGTCAGCTGAAAGGAGGAAAAACCTGCCCCAGGAGCCGAGGACTGGTCCTCCGCGGCGGGCTCGTCCCCGGTGCCAGTAGGTGGCAGCCGCCCACAACGCACATTTCCAAGGCATCGCTTGGGATGGTTTTTGGTTTTTTTCTTTCAGCGTTCGCGGGAAACTTCTCGGGCTGGGAGAAAGCTCTGTCGGGTTTCCTTCTCTTCGCAGTTGCCTCTTAGCACCTGGTTTTCAAACACGGTGCCTTCAGTAGGAACACCCTGCAATATGTTGTGGTGCTCTCTTGTGTGCAGGTACACAGGTATAATTTTGACACAAAACCAAGATGCACATAAACTGTATAAAATTATCTATGAATCAGTCACATGTACATGGTTATGCATGGTTTTTAAATAGCAAAATGAGCATTTAGAACAGCAATACAATATAAACCTGCTATTCATGTTCTCAGATATTCTCAAAGAGAAACCTTCATGTCCCAAAAACAAGYTGGCAAATTTTTCATCTTTGTTTARGAATARACATTGAAATAGTCAAGAAAGGMATAAGAATGTCATTGAAAGGWAGGTCCGTTGGTGGTATTCAAACATGACTGTTCATGAGCCATGGAAGTGTGGTATGGAGGGGATTACTTCTGTATGTGCCCTGCTTCTCACACTCTTACAAGAAACTGTATCCACTGCTGGGCACTGATTAACCTATAGCCTGACCCAGTGCATTGGTTTGTATCTTATTTAAATTAGCTTTTTGTATAATTAATGATGTAGCCAATTAGTCTGACAGAGCCTGGACACCATAGCTAAAATAAGCTTTGACACTTCAATAGATCTCTTCAAGTAGATTACATAAATGTTATTTCTATGCTACCCATTCAGAGCCTTTCCTTTTGTCTTACATTTCTAACAGGAGTGGTCCTTCCCAAAGCAGAAGGTGGAGATCTCCAAAGGGCAGCAGTTTTACCTTCTCCTTTCAGGTCCTTTTATTTCCAAGTGGGCCTTGTTTCCCTCTCATGCCGTTGCATATGAGCTTTGCAATTTAGTATAGTGAAGGAAGGAAAAATATTCTGTTCTCCTCACAAGTACAAACTCACAGGCAGTGCAATTGTAGTCTTTTCTTTCTGGGTGGAGAACATAAGTTACTCTAGAGCTGGGAAAATAAGACYCTGTCCATCAGAACACATCACAATCTTGGGGGAGTAAGAATGGCTCCCCTTCAGCAAACTCTGAGGGAAGAGACCTGGGAAAGGGAAAGCAATTTTATCTAGGGTTCACCTGGGGTGTCTACTCAAAAATTTGTCCAAAAATCACCTGGGACTCATTGTACTGATGCTGGGATTTAACTTCCAAATTCCCAAATTTTTCCAAGGAACCTGTGTGCTCAGTTCTCTGAGAGTCAACCCTCCATCTCTGCAGTCAGGTGTCTGTAAGATAAGAGGACACCCCAAACTCCAGGCTGAAGCAGGAAGATTGGCCACTGGTGGACACAGGGGAAGAAACTATYTTTATCCTTCACTGCTGTTCTTCCTTCTCTTGATCCTAAGRACTCTTGTAGTGGGAAATTATTTTCAACTCSTCCACTTTCTGTGAAGGAAAGAAGGAGAGCAGTGCATTACACAGGCATCTCCTGCACAGGCCCCAGCAGGAAGATCAACCTGTACAAACCTGTACCAGTTTGGGTGCTCATGTGTAGCACAGCTGGACACACAGCATGGCTGAGAGATTGGACATGGCTTGGCCATTTTTTACCGACTGTTGCAGCTCCCTCATCTCCTTTCAACTTTGGCAGCTCCCTCATCTCCTTTCAACTTTGCCTTATTTAAACCCCTTAATCTACAATATCTCTATTTTCTGTTCATTTAGCTTTGTGCTGCTCTTAGAGTATGCAACTCTGGACATTCCTTTAGGTTGTAATTTCAGGAAAGATGCTGTGCACAACTCTGTCTTCACTTAAATCTCTTTCAGATTAATCCACTGTTTAAGGTTACTTGAGTAAGTTCATTTGCATTCACTAGAATAGGGAGAATTTATTTAGGAGGAAAAATAATAGAAAGTATTAATTTGTGAGMTTGTTAATACATATGCACTCTCCCAGCTCTGGGAAAGAAATTCTTTGTTAATATTTTGCCTTGCTGTGGCRCAGAGCCAATGTTTCAGTTACACTACAAAAAGCACCCAAAAATTACCAATACCCCTCTTTTCCCTGTCTTCAAACTTTTATTAAATACTTAAAAGTATTTAAAAGGTCAGTTACCCATTTTGCTGCTATCAGGAGATTACTCTAACATGATGTGTTTGTCTCCTATTGTGAGTAGTGAAAATCCCCCTGTATCCAGTGTGTTTTGTTTGGATTGAGATGGCATGCAGCTGATGGCTGTGACCTTCATGGTGGCTTAGATCCCTGGCTGGCACTGATTTTTGATTTAGTGCCGATCTGCTGCGCTTGTCACAGGCTGCAAGGTGCTTTCCATGCACTAATGGAACAGCTCAAGGGCAGAGGGGCCCTGTAAATGTCTATCTTTCACCAACACTGTGCTAAATAGAGAGCTGAGTTTTCTACATGTGAATGACAGAACCTGAGATTATATACAGGAGTGAACTGGGAGTTCTTTCACCTGGGCTGATGTTCAGCAGTAAATAAATGTCACTGTAAAATGAGAAGTTTTTATTATTCTGAGTGGTAATGAATATAAGTGTACAGTTTTAAACAACATACTTAATATTGCCTATATATCCACATCTGAAGACAGGAACAAGCTCTATACAGCCCATATCCTCATAAGCAGTTATTTCCTTTGAATACCAGAGGATTTGTACCAGAGTTCRGTTTGACTCTGTCTGCATTAATAAGTCATTAATAAATCCTGTTCCTTAATGACATATTCAGCTGAAAATGAATTCACCCTGAACTCTCCCTCGCAGGAAACCAGCACACTGGATTGCAAATGGCAAAGGATTCCAGGTTAACTCTTTGCTTATTCACTTAAATTAGGAATGGATGAAGGGCCAAAACAATGCTATCCATGTAGGAAAAATCTCCTGCTGATGGAGGTTTCTTTGACTATGAGTGTGGGGAAAGGCTATCAGGTTTGCCTCAACCTCCCTTGTGTAAGGAGTAATACAAGTCTTACATTTTATTAATTTTATTTATTTATTTATTTAGTCTCATATTGATCTTATAGTTTATTTTTAACAAAACATTCATAAAGGATAAACATGTTTCCTGCACTCAAGACTTCCTGTGGAGTTCTATTGTAATTTCCATACATTAGATACAAGCTGGAATATTCAGCTAACATAAACAAATGGAATAATAAACACATGCTCTCTTATGTATAATAARCCAGATCATACCATCAGTTTCTGCAAAGAAATCCTGAGTGAAATCAAAATTAAGAACTATTCATGGGCTTGAGATGGAATGAAGAAATCTGCTTATAAGCCAGAACTATTTCTCTCTCTCAGTTGATCACCTCTTCTTATAATTGGAACATTATCCAAGTTTTAACTATTTAACTGCTTTTTAAAGTTGTTGGTTTAATCAGTAAGGTTGCCATCACTGATTTCTAAGGTGGGAGATGAAAGAGGCCACTGCATCCTTGCTCTGCCTCTTGACAGCTAAGTGCATTCTCAAGACTATTCAAAACTGCATTTTGCTGCCCATTGCCCCATGGAGAAAAAAGGAGTAATTGTAACCTGGGAGTACTTTGGCTGTGGAGTGATGCTCAGGACCAGCTTTGCTGACTTCAGTCTATGTCCTGCATGAAACCATTAAACCACTTTTCTGACCAAAGGCGTACAAAAAAGTCACAGCAAAAGAAAATTATTCAAGTCATCTTTCAAACCAGTTTCCTTGCTTATGGAAAACAAACAAAAAAACTAAACAAAACTATGACATTGAACTAATGTATTGTGAGTATATAAATTATTAAMTCAACCAAGGAATTTTTATGGAGAAGGTAGAGCAGTAACATTCAGTGTAGAATTTTGTAATATAGGGATTTATTGCCATATTTTCTCCAAGCACTTTTTTTTCCAGCAATAATGAGTACTCTGTGAGTTTTGTCTGTAAAGAAAGACCTATAGGAGAGGACCCATAGTCCTCTCATTTGGCCCATGAATGTACTTTCACCAGTTTTRACAGTCAGAGGCCAAGCAGGATCAGGCTATAAGCTATGGAGCCTTGGTTTCCTCATCTGTGACAGGGAAGGTCTATTCCTAAGGGTCTTGTTGGGCTAATTAATTGCCATTATCAGGCTATAACAAGCCTTACCTGGACAAGAGTGAGAAGCTGTCAATCCCACCTGGGGCTGAGCTCTCTCTTGGGTTTCAGCCTGAGCCTTGGCTCAGAGGAARAGGATTTGGAGGGATGAGGGTGACACAGTGCGGTTTTAGGCTGTGGAGGAACGGGCTTTCCCTCCAGCACCTGCTGCTGCCTGGGGCTCATTCGAGCACTGTGGTGGTTTGGAAGACCTTGAGAGGGACACCTGGAGCTGTCAAATCATAAACTGCCCAGAGCTGCCAGGCTGGCCCCCTGCCTACATCCAGCTTGCAGCTGGGCACACAGCTCCCTCCACCACCCATGAGGGAGCCAGTATCTGGCAACCCCACTGCATTCCTCCCTCCCCTCTGTATGAACTCAGACACCACAAGAAGCTCAATGCCTCACCGTCTGGTCTGCCATGAGTGTAGGGCTTAGGTTCAAGTACCTTGAAGTGCACTGTGTTGTGCCAAAGCCTGGATCTCCCTTGTGAAGACACAAGTGCCACCTCCCATGCACCCTGCCCTGGGGCTGTCCCCATGGCCCCAAGACCCCGATACCTGAATTTCTGGACACATCTGTTTAAACAGTGCTGGGAAAAGGCATGTCCTGGTGGTAAAACTGGGATCTTGGAAATGCTGCTGCAAGAAAGGCTTG
This sequence comes from Alauda arvensis, assembly GCA_902810485.1. Lineage (NCBI taxonomy): Eukaryota > Metazoa > Chordata > Aves > Passeriformes > Alaudidae > Alauda > Alauda arvensis. Next base: position 393,998 of record CADDXX010000080.1, on the reverse strand, counting down.
GACATCAGTAGTCAAGATCTGGTGTGGAACAGATCTTGCTGCTGACAAGTTGATGGGAGGCTGCAGGCAGGCATGTGTACTGGTGGTCATACTTTTAAAAGGCAATATTTGCTYTGCTGTGCACATGGTGGTTTTACACAAATTAGTACCCCTAGATACTCACATATTTCCTAGCATAGAACTAAGTTAGGGGGGAACAATAAAATTACTCAGTTCACCTCTTCATTGTTCTTACAATATAAAAAAATAACAGATCTAGGATGTAAATGGTTTTTTGCCCCAGCCACAATAAAACTATCATTGGAAATTCAAGACCTATATGCGCAGCATGTGAAAACATGGATTTACCTGACATGTAAATGACATTATCTGAGAATGCTTCACCTTTACTTTAAATTTTCCTGTAAAGCTGCAAAGGTCAGCAAGACCTTGGTTCATGCTGCATAAGTGCCAGTTGTTTAAGGCAGAGTGCTGCAGAACAAGAATCTTGAAATATTCCCAAATTTATGAATCAGTAGAGAATCTCTCATGTGTGTGTCAGAGCCTTTACCAGCCCTCTTTCTCCCCTACTGTCCTTTAGGCTTTCTAATGCAGCATATTGCCAAGTGTTCCTCTGAACACACCTGCACTCCGGTATTTTGAGAAAATAGAGTATTATCTAAAAACCTGCTTTGCAAAACTTACA
>CADDXX010000080.1:368313-388313 GCA_902810485.1 Alauda arvensis | reverse complement strand
AATTTACCCTTGCTGTGTTAGTTACTTTTCTAGAAAGTACAAATAGCACATTGTTAGCAAAGAACCAAAAAACCCTGGAAACAGAGGGCAGGGGAGCAGCCCCTGGTGATACACCCCAGACTCCAGGGCACAGAAAAGTGCCTTATATTTTATTCTCCTTATATTTTCTCATGCTTGTGCAATTTAGTTTTAAATGCACAGGGCTTCATGCAATGGAGCTTTCTCTGCTTCCTGTGAGAAATTGCTCCAGAGCTGTATTATATATTTGGCTCTCAGGAAGCTTTTCCTGATACTTCAGCCTCAATTTTTCGTTTGTTAACTTTGTTGTATTACTCCTACTTATATCTCTTTTGTCAGCCTAAATAACTTTCCCCCTCTCATTTGATAGCTGTACCCTTTAAACATTTGTATCATGCCATCCTATCATTCCCTTGTGTAGTCAAGCTCCATATATTTTGGGGGTTTAACCCTTTTTTATCAGCCATTCATTCCATTGCCTTACCCACATTTGTTGGTCTTCTCTATACAGTTTGCTCTTTTGTTCAGTCAAGAAAGCAAAGGATATTCTAAATGTGTGTTTCTCTTGAAAATAAATGCTATGCTTTTGTTTGCTTGCCTCCTCCAGCCACAAATTTTCCCCCTTGTAGGCTAAGCATACAGAGGGGAGCACCAATGAAGGAGGCAGGATTTGCATAGGCTTGTAGTCTGCCTTGGAGTGACACAGAATGCTAATAAAACTGGTTTAAGGGGTTTTTCTATGCACWTTTTTTTTTTCATTTGACTTTAAGAGATCATCACTCAATGTTATTTCTTAAACTGAAGAATCTAAGGCGAATGCTTTGACTTGATTTTAAAGACATTGAATTTTTTCTGCTGGTATAAATAGTATGGACACAGTAAAAGTACTTGAGAGAGCCTAATGAACCATTTCTTACACCCCATTACCTTTAGTCTGATATGACTGAGAGTACGGGCACTAATTATCCTCTCTTTCACAGGCACCGACATAGATCTACAGTAGGTCTTAAAACACAATATTCCATACAACTCTTAGCAGTATCTCATGTAATACATTTCTGTATTTTTTTCTAATCGAAATTTAAATTAGAGGCATGCCACTTTCCATCTACCTGCCACTTTTATATGTTTTATGAACAATTCTTTTAGATTATTTCCTACCAAAAAAAAAAAAAAGTGCAGGTAGGACACGACTAGTCACAGAGAGAGTCCTAAAAATTAAAGGATTTTTCTTTGAAAGGAGTGAGGCAACCATACTGCTCTAATGACAGAGAAGCTCTGCACAGTGGAGACTAGCACAGGAAAGCTGCCAGTTGAGGGAATCAAGGGAGTGTTGAGACGAGCACAAGATCAGAGCTCATTTCCCCTGGGTCTCTCGGAGAATGGAAAATTGCTTTTACTAGTTTAGCTCTGCTCTTCTGTACAAGAAAAGAGCGAGGAGCAAGACTGATCTAGGGGGGTAGGAAATCATGCATTGCTCTGCMCTGGTTTGCATTTCACAGATAGCCTTGCTGAGGTGATGCAGGTGCATCAGGCAAGATGTATTCCTGTCACTGGCAGTGGCTACGCTTTTGCAAATTATTTGTCGGACATCCCAGGCTCAGGTCATGTGAGGAAGCTTGCCCACATCCTCCAAATTCTAGCTTTGTTGATCCACCTGGAACTCAAAGTGCAAGGCTCCAACACCTCAGTGCCGTGGGGTAAATGCTGCTCCCACCTGGAGTGCTGATTTGCACGACTGTAACTGAGCTTGAACCTTTATCTCATGTCAGAYGGAAGATGAAGTTTTCTGCTGGTTAACGAGGAAACACTTGGAAACATATGAGCTGCATATTGGGATGCAGATGGTTCTATAAGACAGTACATACATTTATAAAGGAGACATGTAAGGTCATTGGGAACCATCTGCTTTAAATATTTAAATGTCCTTACACTAAACGTATGAGTAGCTTTGCCCTGGACTTGTAATATTAGCCATCTACCAATTTTTTATAATAATGGTGAAACAAAAGAAAAATGGGAAGGTGGGAGACAAGGCATGGCAAACAATTCACAACATCTGGGCCCTACACAGCCAGCTCAGCAATGCAACCTGTCCAGGAGCAGTTTGCTCTTTTTGCAGTGGTTCACCCCCAGGAAAGAGTGCATCCTCTGGGGTTGTCATAAAGTCCTGTGCTGCTCCTACCTGGCAGAAAGAARTTCAATAAGTAATCTTGTCAGGAAACCTCTATGATCCTGCTCCTCCTTGGACAAGGTTTTTCCATAAGGGGGTAGTGTTGGCATGATCTGCCTTGTCCAAACAGCAATCAAAAATCTTTTCCTTGCACTAGTCCATATTCTAACYGAGCACTGGAGAGCTATGGCTCCAGAAACTCTTGCCCTGCTGACTCTCTGCTGATTTTCCCAATAAGACAGGTTCCTACTTGCTTTCAGATATCCCCAGTAACAAACACAAACCGAGTGTCCCCCTCTCTGTATTGTACTCCTTGTATGGTCTGAGAGCCCTATCCTTGCAGGCAGTCAYGCTGGCACTCAGAGAAAACAACACCCATAACTGCCCTAACTCCCACCTATGCAGACCCATGCTTTTTCTGAAGAAAAATGTAGTGTTTGGTTGTCCTTTACTGAAGTATTTTTCACCAAACAGAACCACCCAGGYAGAGAGAGAGGAGCTGGGGCACTTAGAGGAGTGCAGAAATGCTCCAGCCCTGACTCTCAGCTGCACCTCTAGAGCCCTCAGCACTGCAGTGCTCCCCAGAGCTCCCAAGAAGGAGCAGTCCAAAAGGAYCCACATACTCTGGGTTTAATTCCTCACTGCAGCTCCTGTAATCAACACAGGAAGGCAGAGAGCACCAGCTTCTTTCCATCTCTGGGTTTCTCATCTGGGTTTATCTAAGACAGGTACCCTGGGTTTCGTGGGGCAGTGTACTCATAGAGCTGGCTAACAGCATTGAAGAGMCTTGCTGGGGCAAGCTGGACATGGTACCCACAGCAGGCAGAGCTGCTGCTTATGCCTGTGCCACCAGCTGAGTATTTCTTAATGTATTTTGTGTCTCTGTCTCCTCYGTAATCTGAGGAACAGAATCCACACGGTCAAATTTTTAAATGGTTATCCAGTTCCATACCCTTTGCTGGCAGTATACATACAACATATTCATCCTACATACATACACACACACACACACACACATATATGTGTTTTATTCTTGGGGTCACATTTTTCCTGAGGTCTGTCCTTGCACTACAATTCTCCTGTTCATCTATCAAACATATGCAGGTATGGGGATTAACAAATTTACCACCACAGGTGGATTACTTTTGATAGTAAAAATCTGTTACCTACCAAAAGAGGGAAAGCTGTTCTTTKGCTCTCCTCTGGGAATAAATAAGGAATAAAACCACAGCCAAAAACATTTGTGAACGTTTTTTAGTCTGAATCATTCTCTCAGACTTCCYTGAACTGTAAGAACAGTTCTGCCTGCAATTACCAAAGCCTAGGAGCATACCAGGATAACCTCCTTCCCCAACATGAAGCCTTCAATCGTGCTATTGAAAATGACAGTTGGTTGTTGTTGYTATTGCATTTCACTGATGTTATGATTTAGAGCCTTTTCTTACACCTACTGAGGAGAAAAGACAAACTCCACCACCTTCTGGGAGCCCCCATGCTCTTCCAAGTTCTCTTTGAGATTGTTTGGTTTAGGTTTGTTGGTTTTTTTCGTTTTCCCCAGGAGACCTAAGTCAGGGTTATTACAGATTCACTACATCTATCTTATCCTCATTTCAGTGCTTCTGTTCTCTTTAAAGATCCCTTTACGAAYATTATTTGCCCCATCTTGATAGCAGCCTTCAATTCAGAGCARCGATGTGACTTCTGAATGGAATTTGGGCATCCGTGCATCCTTGGATAATATTCACAATAAGCCCCAAATGGCTACCCAGAGAAAGAGCGAARAATCTGGAAAAAAAAGAGGAGASAAACAACAAAAAGGATAGATGAAAAGCAAAAGYGTGAGAAATAATTGCACTGCTTTGCTCACACAACTAAAAAGCGTATTGGAGGAAAACAGTTAAATTAGCTCACTGAGCACATACAGGAGTTTTAAAGCTCTACTGTCAGCTCAATTAAAAACATACCCTAACAACAGCACACTGATTTATAAAGCAGATTACATTCTCCAGCAGCCTGAGATGGTCTCTGTGACACCTCCAGCAGCCACCTCCTCCTGCTTTCATTGTTCTTTGGAGCATTATAGACTACTCAGGATGATTTCAGACTGTCAGGGCTCAAAAACAGCTGTTCCTTTTCTGGAAACCAAACAGCCCAGCCTTCCACTTTCTATGGCAACAACAGTGAGCCCTTCGCAATCTGACCTGCYGAGGAAAACCTGCTGTTAATTAAATGTTAATTGCCTTAATGCAGTCTGCATTATGTGGAAAAATGCAAGTTATTTTAATCTGTATTTTAAAGAACACATCTGAGGTTTAAAATGCCAGGCAGAGGTACCTCATAAATTGACAGATATATATTGCTTTTGCCCCTTTGGTGTTAGAAGAGACTCCTATGAGTTTAATTGAGGTGTTGTTCTATTATTTTTCAGACTTTCGGGTCTYTTTCAGACAATTTAATTTTACTTCTATGCAAACCTAAATGCAGTATTGTGGTGGTTTCAGGGGTTTTCTGCTGTGAGATAGGATTAAGAGAAAAGCAAAGCAGGCTCAAACTTAAAAAATATAGTTTATTCACACACACTAAAAGGAAACAAGAAGGGAAAAAAACAAAAAACAAAAACCAAATAATTAAAATTAAACTTCCAAAACACTTTCCCCTTCCCCACCAGCTTTTTTCCCTTACAGACATTTATAAAGGCAAGAACTCAGAACTCAGGGTCTGTACTTCTTATAAAATAGTCTTTTATCAATCTCTCTAGAGAAAGAAGTTTCTTCTGGTTATGGTAACTCTCCACAAGGACAGAAATAGTCTATTTGTGGTTCTTAGCTCTCACAGAAGACACCACCCAGAAACAAAATTCTGTCTCTGTGGTTCTCCCATAAAGTGCAGTTTTTCCCATCAGCTGCACTTGGGTCATGGACTCCATGCATTCTGGGGTGTTATTTCCCCAGTTCATATTCTCCATGGTTTAAAGATATATATGTTCTGGCATAGTTTGTTACCACAATTCACAAAAGATTTTCAGCCTAAGGGCACCTTCTCATCTCCCCATCCCTTACGACACAGCACTTCTTTTCACAGACCTCAGTATCTTCATGTAGCCTCAATAGAAATGTCTCTACCATGACATCTTCCTCACTCCCTAGAAAGGATCAGTGTTCTGCAAGCTTCACCTTGGCAAGGACAGAGTTCACTGTAGCTTGGGGATGGTCCTGTGCTCTCGGCCGGGCCATGGCGGCAGCTCTCCAAAGACTCCAAGGCCACATGGCAGAGGGGGGTGGGGGAAGAAACAGGAATGGCGGCTGAGGTCGTGAAGGCTCCCATGGTGGTGGATGCAGCTTCTACCCCCTAAACCCCTCAGTCTCATTCGGGGTAGGCTCAGCCCAGGCTCAGAGCTGCTCCAGGTGGAAGGCACTGGAGAGGGGAATCAGCTGCAGACTCCCCACTAACAGTGGCTGGAACTCAGTCTGAGCGGAGTTGGAGCACACACCTCTGCCTCCCTCTCTGCCCAAGAGTCACCGAGCTCAGCAGATGCTCTGAGCTGGGCCAGGGCCCAGCAGCCCCCGGCTCCCCCCGGCTGTGAGGGAGCTGGGGCTGCCCCCTACCTCTCCTGAGGAAAGCAGCAGAAAGAGAGCAGAGTTCCCCAAATCCCCAGCTTTTATAAATGTGCTCATTCACGAAAATGAACTCACTTTCTCACTGGCTGAACCATGTGTCAATCTAAGGTCCTTGCAGCTACCTATTCCTTTTTTTAATTAAAACCTATGCTAAACCATAACAAGTAKTAACAGCCAAGTCTGAGTGATATTAAGATGCATTTTTAAAAATTATATCAATTATTTATTTTTCTTTTAAAATATGTCAGGAGCTGAGCCTTTCTAATTCCAGCAGACAGGGTGTGTGATTTGATTGAGGGATGTTTATTCCTGGGTAGATAGGAACGCCTTTGTGTTGCCCCCTCTGGGGTAGGCAGACATTCGTACAGACATTCTCAGAGGGACCATTCCAGCACCCTGAGGGAAACAGGATTGTCAGCTTCTCAATGTGAAGGGCTTCTCTAGAGCCACCTGTCTCCCTCCTRCAACCTTCTGCTCAAACACTTTGCCTTCCCATAAACTACTTAGCACCTGGGCARAAAGATCTCATTACTGCAGCAGTTTCTCTGCCAGCTTGGCCCAGGCCCTGAAGAKACTTTCCACCCCCAAGACTGAGGTGATGGGGATGAGAGGAACCAGAAAGCACAAACTTTTTTGATGTGTAGAGGAACTTCTTCATAGCTGCTTGCTCTGACCAAAATTCATTGTAATGTGTGTCATGGGCCCAAAGGTTCTTGTCCAGGGATGGCTGGGTATGTTACACTGCTTTTTCTCCTGGCCAAGTTTATTATTGTATTTTACCTTAGACTGCTGCAAATGCCRTGATGGTCTGTGCAGGGCATGGCAGGTGATGCAACAGAAATGCCAACACAAAACCAACACCCCCCCCAAAAAAAACCCAACCAAACYGAACCAAACAACCCCCAAAACTTATTCCCATTAACTTTTGGCTGACTCAAGAAGTGGGGATGAAACAAGGTATTCCACAAGTGCTTGTGTAAAATCACTGATCATGTACCAAACCATCTCCTGGGAAGAATAAACTGTGCAGGGATACAAAAGACAGACCTGATAGCAGCAACCATAAATACATCTCTCTTTTTCCCTTCTTTAACTTACCTGCAATKCACAAAGGCAAAATACCAAAGTTAACAGCAGGGAAGGGTCTGCTGTTCAGCTCCTTTGCTGTGCAAACAGATAAGCTGAAGCTGATGAAGTTCTGCTGGTTTACACTATCAGCAAATGCCACTTAAAATAAGTTGCATACATGCTGCRGTGGTCTCATGGGAATGTGGGAATACCTGCTTCTGTGATTTGATGCAAAACTATTTGTAGCCTCAGAATTTAACCCCTTAGACAGGAAGCTGCCAGGAGAAAGATGCCAGCAGAGGCAAGTGMTGYTGGGGAAGCGACAGCACTGCCAGCRCAGAGCAGGGGCCTGYCTGAATAGAGAGTCAGCTTCCATTCCAGAGACCTGAGCCTCTCTCACCCACATCTGGATTTGAACTCMAATGTTTACAAATCTGGGGAGTGTCTCAGTGTTTTTGGACTGCTACAAGCATTATTTTTCTCATCTTAAAGCTGCCCATGTAGAGAAAAACACAAGACTTCAGTAACAGTTACCAGCATGATTTGCTTTTATTACCTTTCTGTTCAAGACCCTTGTTTCCCCTTGTAGCATGTCAAATTGCCCCCAAAACCATATTATACAGCAGAGAAATGTCGTTCACACTTCACTGGCTATTGATTTACTTTACTTATTGGCACAAAATCAGCCTGAGATAAACATTTTGTCCCCCATTTCCACTATTGTAAGCGATATAGTTCACTGCAAGATAGGCAAACCCCAATGTGCTGGGTCACAATTCGACATGGCTTCCTAATCAATGTGTGAAAAATTACCTAATGAATAATGGGTTGCACATTTCCACAAACAAATTAACCAGGGTGAGACTGAAACTAATGATTATATTTATCTAATGTAATTTCACATCTGTTACTAGAGCTAGTAATTTTTTTTTCTTTCCRTGGCATCCTTACAATTGCAGCCTAGCTTTTGAAAGACAGACATTTTATATCCATTCAAACATATAGCATTCAAGWTTCTYATRTACRTAATTTTAAAAACACAAAATATTTGGGAAGTTTGTTACTATTTTACAACATTTTCTGGGTGMTGAACTGCCTTTTGAAATGTGGTATGGTTCTCACACCAGAGCCAGGGTGCTACAGATGACAACACCTCCCATACAGGGAACAACAAAAGTGATCTTTTATCAGGCAATATACTGCCTGATAATTTTCACTGGACTTAGGCTAATGTTATTTGCAGATGAAAAAGTTTGACAGTGGGAAAAACCTCACAGTCATTTTTCTTCTTCTTAAAATAGATTTGTGTTTTCCTGACTAAATTATCAGTTTTATAAAGCAGATATTCCTGGAATCTGACTGCCAACCCCACAAACATTCAGAAAGTAGGCAGTACCTGATGCAGCAGGATCATCTCAGGATGGGGAAGAGCAATTGGCTCAGTGGAGTTTGCTTTCCAGCTGAGGCTTTTTATTTTCCAGCCAMATTAAAATATTTTGCTTGGGATAATGAAAGTTTCTTAGGCACCCTCCCYGGCCTTCAAAACAGGAGGCATTAACCAGTCAGTCCCTCTCCCAAGAGAAGTGCTTCAAAGACAAGCCTGTAAGACCACCAGAGAAGGACAAAGAAGACAATGCTGGGGTTTCCTCCCCTAAAGTTGGCTCACCTCAATCCCCATGGGGGGTATAGAGCTCCCCTTGCAGCAACCACRTTCCTTCCTACTGCAGAAGGGCTGTGTCTGCTCTGTAACACCCACCAGCTTCCAGTTGTCTTTAAAGAYGTTGCAAGGAAAGCAAGAGTCTCCAAATGATGTCACTGCTTGAGTCAACATTATTAAACAATTTCACAACCTGTCTCAGTTGTGGTGGCAGCTTTCATAAGGATTTATTATCCAGAAAGAGAAGAGAGGGGGCTGAGAGTGCACAGAGGTTTGAAAGTCATTGTACCGAGAGTTTAATTATTGTATTTTTCACTGAAGTTGAAAGTATTGAGGAAAATCTAGCCAATTTCATATTACCTCATTTGATTAAAGAAGTTGTATGATTGTTCAGAATGTGTAATTGCCATTCAGTACAGCTGAYATGAAAAAAAGCTTTCTGAGCTCACATCCTTAATACTTGGTGATACTTTGTAGCCACACTGGACTAGACAAACAAAACTGGAAAAACAGAACCAGCTTTATTCCCAAAACATTCTGATGATTGTTTTGACTGAAAATTAAGGTAACTCAATGTTTATTTCTGTTTGGATTTGTGTGTATGTGCTGTTTTTAATAGTATGTGTTTATGTTACCGCCTTTGGGAAGAGTCCTCTATACGACCACGTTGTGTACAGGGCAATATATAACTTCACAGGTGGGGTTTCAAACCACAGGAAAGAAAGGGTGACACAATATCATGTTTATTACATGGAGTAAGACATGCAGACATCCTGCAGTTCTGTGCCCTATTAAGCCTACAGTGAAGCTTTGGTTTTTAAGTACTCTTTTGTATTTGGCTTCTTTATTGGGAAGAGAGACTCAAAATGTGAACTACTACAAAAACTTCTTTAAAAAAAAAATGAGAGCAGATAGCCCTCATTCCTTCYGATGTTCATTCCAGAAATAAATGACCTTGTTTTATCCAGAAGGGCAGCTGAGGAGTGTCTGGGTCACTCTTAGCTGCTTGGTAACAAAGTAGACCTCTGGATGTCTTGAYTTGGAGATTCCTTGTTCCACCAGCTGCAGAGGAGGTGTCCATGTACTACTAGCACATGGAATGAAATGAAAAATGGATTGCACATTTCTACAAACAAGCTAACCAGAGAAACAGACACTATCAAGTGTCAGCCAGCCTGGCAAGGTTGAACTGCATCCTGCTGTGGGAGCATCTTCTGCAGTAGCTTGTTAGTCCATGCTACGCAGTGAAGGACTCAGGTGTAACACCTGAAGAGGAATGTTTCTGACCTCTGGAGTGGGAATGGTCTGGGATAACACCATTGCATCCATTTGTTCATGGAGACTGAGAAACGTGCTGCCACTGGGGGAGGTGTGTAGGTGCCAGGGATGTCCCTCTGCACTGGGGCAGCTTGAYAGTCACCACCTGGCTCACAGGTAACTTTGGTGGAGTTCTGGGGCATGTGTGATGGCAGTTGAAAAACAGTATGAAAATAGAGCACAACATACTAGAGACAAACTCGTGTGTAGGCACTCTGTCCAAACCCCTGACTGCCCAAATGTGCTATTCTTCCTAAAGTGCCTTCATTTCCCTGCTGTGAGCATGACAGCTGTGGTGTGTCCYGGGCTGCCACAGTCTGCAGAAGCCACACAGTGGGAGGGCTTGGACAAGGCACGGAAAACCCAGGCATCTCTCTTTTCCTGAGGACCAGAGTGACAGATATAGGTAGAGTTGCTTRGGGACTGAGCTCAGGAAAATATTTGATCCCTGTTGATAACGAGGATATTCACTYAGTTGTTTTTGCTTGTCCTTTATCCAGCACATTTGCTTCTATTAATGTCTCTTAGCCTAAGTCAGGCTCACTCAGTCCTCAAGATATAACWCAATACAAGCAATTCCTGTTTTAATAATAATTCACTGATTGCTGCATAGGCGTTTGTTGCTGGAGAAAGTAGTGAACTCTGTTGACTGAAGAACACAAAGAATGTTGATGTAAACACAGCACAGAGCTGTCCAGAGGGACTCAGAGCATTTATAGTGAAAGCACACCAAAAATAAACTAGGCATCAGTTTTTCTAGCAGAGGCAGTCTGAGTGTCTCAGCCTGAGTCCAGAAGGAGGTCACACAGGAGAGGCATGGTGTGATGACAGCCTCCGTGCCTTTTCATGATAACCTGGCTGCACCACTTGTGTTTCTCATTTTCCCTYCGGTACAAATTTCTCACTGAGGGTTTTGACAATTTTCAAATATTGTCATGGAAAGTGTGACAACATGAAATGAGAGTAGAGCACAATGATGCAGTAAATAGTTACATTATTAGAAAGGCAGATGCTGGCATTGAAGCAGGGTTGTTGGCCTAAAAAAAATAGATTAGGAGGGAGAAAATAGAAAAAAAAATCTGTAAGATATCAGAAGCAGTTGATAGCATAATAACATTCATATGCAAGCAAGGGTTTTCTGTGGCAGTGTGAATCACCTCACATGCTAATATGACCAGTAAATAAACCATAGTAGGATTCTGCAATTGATATTATTACTCACCAAATACAACTCCAGGCCAGTGAATCATGTCAGGGGGTTGCATTCTGGACTCCAAGCCCTGACACTGCTACCCAACAACCAAGACAAAGTCCTGCAGCAGTGCTTGAGTAACACTCAGCTGTATACAATCAACCTAAATTCATCATAAACCTGGTGGGTTTTATTTTCTGTTGGCTTATCCTTGTCAATTGTTAGAATCCTCAGAGATACACTCTGAGTGAGAGTATGAATACTGCTGAAATTTAGGACTTTTTAATATGCCATCCTACCTAAATTAAAGTCAGCAAGGCTTCTGCAGCCTGTTCCCCCACTTAGGCAATGGTGAGGAATGGGTTCTCCTCATCCTGCTGTGAAAGCTGTTGCYCACCTCTTGTGCCTATTGTCCTCTACCCAAAATTCTATAAACTGCAGTYTAAATTCAGCTCATAAGAATGAACTTAAGAGTATCAGAGGATTTTCTACTTGCTTCCAGGGTCCAGTGACTCATGTAACAATCTTATATTCTGATTCTCTGAGAATATAATATTCTCTGAGAATCTAATATTCAGAGAGCCTGGGCACCAGTAACTACAGCTYGAAGAGTTTGAGCAACCACTGCCTCAAAAATCAACCCCAACTGTGTTGATGCAGGCACCCAAATAAACTGTGAATTTTTGCAAAGGCAAACTCACCTTTAACAAATGTAGGAGTGCTGCTATAATTCTTGGTAAAGCCATGGTAAGTGAAAGCCACTTGTTCTGCAGGATAATGTTGTAAAACAAAATAGTCAAACCAATATGTTAGCTGTCTGTGCTTAAATGCAGCGTGTTGCATTATGGATATTCYTCCTTAGGAATGCAAACAGAAAATTTCATGTGTTGCTTCCTTGACCATGGCAGGGCAGACTCAGAAGCAAACAGAGGCATCCCATACTCCCTGACAGTGTTATCTCTCAGAGTCTGAAGAAATAATGGCCTGGCCCCATGCACAGCTACTCTGGCCAGCACATCTCAGCTAGAGTGCAGGTGGGACTCCAGCTGCCTTTGCCAGTCAGACTGCTGGGAGCCTCCAGAGGCAAACAGGACATCTTTGGGATTTTCCACTGCTGCACAGACTGTGATACAAGGCAGGACCAATTAAAATTGCGCTGAGTAAGTTGAAGGAGGAAGGCTTTTGCCACTAAACAATTTGCTCTTGAGTCAGTGCTCAGTGCCAGATGGTTTGAATTTTTTCTGCCAATTTGTAAATAAGGAGGCCTAGATGTAACCTAGATGTATCAAAGTCATTTCATGGAGGTTCACCAGTTGAGTGGTAGCCATGATGAGAGTTGAAAGTGAGGGCAAAAGGCATTGCCAGGAATGGTGCTTCAAATTGCTTTTCACCTCGAGGGATACATACGAGAGTATGTGATGTGTCAAAATCCTAGAGGCAGCAGTGAAAGCAGGAGTAGGCTGGTAGATGATCTTTCACACAGAGGGKTCATAAACTGCTTCAGGTCTGTAGTGGGTCTGGCTGACATAGAGTTCATTTTCCCACAGCAACCTGCACAGTGCTGTGCTTTGCACTGGTAGTTTAGTCTGGAGTTAGAGGCAAAATAAAAGGATCAAAATGAGATTTAAACATCAGATGGGGCTTTGTGGCTTGGTAGAATAAGCACCTCTGGAATGACTGGACAACTGCAAGGTTAAAGGTGGCCAGTTATGGTTAATGGAAAGCAAAGGTTTGTGTATTCATATAGATTATGGATAGAGCAAGCAGGGAGACATTATTTGATAAAGAAGATAGTAAYGAACTAATTGTGGAGTTTGATAAGAAGCTAGTGAAAGTAAAAAGAGCWTTAAAACTGATGAAATTTGGCAGCYGACATTACTTTGAAGAGGATTCTTAGAGTTTGAAACACTTAGATGCTTTTCAAAGAAGTACCTGCAACATTGGATGCTTTCATTTARTAGGTAATGGTGTAACCAACTGCTGACTGAGTTATAACACTAAGGAGGATGTGTACGGAAGGCATCAACAAGCAACAGGCTGACTTTGTGGTTTGGATGTCATTGATTGACTATGGAGTCCATGGGTGAAACCTATAGATTTACACCCTACTGAAGAGGCCAAGAGAGGACGTGATAATGAATGAAGGAATGAAGAATGAAGGAATGAAGGAATGAAAGAATGAAGGAATGAAGGAATGAAGGAATGAATGACTATTGGTCCAATTGATGTTAGACAAAACAAGAATCATCTTCAACTGAAATGAGAAAAGTCTGATTTAGGTGAGGATACAAAGCACGTGATGGGTGGGTCCAAGGCAGCAAGTTCCTGTGTGAGATATGAAGACAGGCCAGAGCAATCAGCTAATAACACAGGGTCCTGCATCCTTTAGAAAACATCTCCATTGTAGCTGTCTCTGCCTAGACAGGGTCCCCCAGAGCCCAGCAGCATTCCCCAGACTGGCAGGAATCTGTCCTGTCACAGTTTGAGCAAACATGAGCTTAAAATTGCAGAGCAGTTAAAGCAGAAAGGGCAARGTGACAATAATATAAAATATAGTGGAATTATCTTCAAGTATTTCTTACAGTAATTAAAATTTAAAGAATAAAGTATGAGTCATTTATTTGCTACCAAGACCTGAAGATCACAAGCTGACAATGAATACAGTTGTGGGTGTTAATTACTGCTTAAAATAGACAAAAAGATTAGAGCCACAAACTGTACCAACTATAACTCTTTATTTAGTAATTTAATATTCCTCCCTTTTCATTTCAATGCATTTTTATACGTCTGACCTTCTGTAGACTCCTCATTTTGTTCTCCAGTTGAAAGAGCAAAGCTGGTTAATTTCTGGTGACATTTTGTAGTCATGTAGAGGCTGAAATATCTTTTTACACTTGGACTTGTTTATAAATCTGAATTCAGTGGATATCTCCCTAGCCACACAAGCCTGGAAGCTGGGTGATGTTATTGAAATGAGAGCCTATTCCTTCCTGGGGACTCCCTGAGTGGAGTTCATCCTGTTCTCAARGGCCCAGAGGACAGTGAAAAGTACCCTGTAATGGCTTTAGCCATGGGAAGCAGCTGGACCRCTCTGTGTCTTCTTCACGTGTCTTCTCCTCTCCCAGTCTACCATTGACTCCCATGTGATTATGGCACAACCAAATCCTTCAGGTTCAATGGCACAGGGAGTCTTTGTGTTACAGACAAATCAAGTTTTGCCTGGACTTTGGTATAAGRCAGGAAGCTCAAAATCACAGCCTTCCAGCACATAGGAATTTCATTATAAAGTAATGTTTGTGCCTTGAAACAGGGACTGGAGCTCCCTGTTAATTATTAGACACCAAAATCAGGGGAGGATGCTTGGAGCCATTCAGGAATGCTCTTCAAAAAGTTAGCAAAAAAAAAAAAAAATAAACCTTAAAAGCTTGTAAAGGAGCCACAGGGAATCACAGCTGCCACTTAAATTATATTAAAGGGCAATAAATTGAAACCAGTAAAAAAGAAATGTGTCCTTACAGGGTGCACTGTCAGCTTATGAAATTCAGTGTAGCAGGAGGTCAGTGAAAGAAAGTCCATAGTTTGTTTTTTCCCAAAGCACTTTTTGGATCACTACCATGATGCTTCCAGTGCTGAGAGAAAAGGCTAATCAAACTTCATACTCCAAGGCACAAACTGTGTATGGGGTCAGAAGAGAACGTCACCCTCAGAGACAGTGTATTAAGCATATTCTGCATTTTCCCTCTTGACCTTCGAAGGAGGGTAAGGATCTCTGCAGAGTTGTTATATAACCTCCAAAGGCAAATTCTGCACAAATGCCTCTGGATTCCTTGCTCCTGGGGAGGGATTCTCCTCTGGCAGATTTCAATGCCTCCAAAAGCATAATTTTAGCTATGAAAAATGTATTTCAGCATTACCATTGATGAATGATGCAGCATAAAGGTGCAGCAGCACTCTTGAGCCTAAAGACAGWCATGGGAGAAGCTGAAACAGACACAATTTAGTGGCAAATAAGAGAGGCAACCTCCCACCCATACCATTGTACAACCTCCCAGGTGGGAGACAGACTCATCTGTGCATGAGCCCCAGCTTTGAGAAGCATGGGAAAGGAGACATCCTCCTACTAGTTTTTCCCTGAGAAGTATTAGTAAATCGCACAGAAGGCCTTACATGACTGTTCATAAAGCCCTTCAAGCACAGCTTAAACACAAGGATGCTGGTTAATCAAGCGACATCCCGTGCCACATCCCAGGCAAGAYCAACCTCTTTCACTCTTGCTGAAGCAATACTATCCTCTTTGACTCTTGCTACTATTCATGTTGCCATCAGGGGAAAAATTAAAACTGTTGTACCTACTGTGCCCCTCCACCACCACAACCACCTCTGTTTATCTTTACCAGTTCCATCAGTGCATGGGTAATGATCAGTCCATGATGTTTAAAAGGRGCCAGTAGGTTCTACATCTGCTTCTCGGAGTTAAGACATGGCTGTCAACTGTCCAGCAAATTTTGGTTATATCACATTCATTCATGAAGTCGAACTGGCTCTCAGGACCCAGATCTTACCTCCTCCATGGCCARATGAGCTGCTGTGGCATGAGGTGTGGTCAGACACTTGAATGTGATTCATGTGTGGTCCTCTTATCTCTTTCAGAAAAGGAAGTTTTTCACTGTGAGAAAGCTGAGTGGCAGAGCAATTTTGAGCRCCAACCCTGCAAATGTTCACACATGCATCTGCTGAATTCACTGTCAGGTCAGTATGGGCTTTAAAGGCTGCAGGATAAGGTTCTTTGCTTCTTTGTCTCTACTGTCCAAGTAGTAACTATTTCAGCTCCCACATATTTGAGACATATCTGCGACTTAACAGGTTGCTACTTTCCGAGGATTCTGCTCCCAYTCACTTCTGTGGCATTTGGATTTTTCCTATATTTATAACACACATGAAGGAAAAACTAAAATTCCTTTGTTCTCCCTTTCACCTCTGTGCTGAAAGGCCATGCTTCCCCGACCAACCACCCTGAGCTCAGCCTTAACAGCAGGTAAGAGGTGGTCATCCCCCTGCCAGAACTTGCTTTRGAATGAAAGGAATCTTAGTTCCGGCACTGGAAATTAAGAAGATTTTGTTATTAGCTCTCATGTTAATAATTTAGGAAATACATGGCAAATCACCGTGTTCTCTCAGTTCTCTCTGAACACAGCTGCAAACTGCATTAGGTGTTAGAGTCAGTGGATGTATTTCAGATGAAATATTTGTACTGAATTATTAGAGTAGTCTGTATTACAAAATTACTAATAAACATTGCTTCTGGCTCAATTTAGCCTGAACTCAGTGAACCTAGCCAGTGGTGAGGAATCAAAAACTCTGAAATATCTGATGAATGAATCTAACTAATCAAGAAGCCCTGCAGGAAGTAGATGCCAGGATTAATGAGCCAGTGGTTTCACCATGCCATGCTGTTATTTCTTCACATAAATGCCCTCAGATGAGATTACCTTTGTCATGAAAAGGAGAAAAGGAAGGTTACATACTTTCAACTGACAGGTTAACTGCCATACCTCCATTACTGCAAGATACATTTTCATGTRCAGAGATTTTCATTCTGAAAAATGAAAATTTAAATACCACAACACAAATTAAACCACACTTTCATTTCTAAGAGTAGGGATCATTACTGCTAGTACAATAATATAATCCATGCTGCAATGTTACCTGATCCCTTGCCTTGCACAAACTTTCTTCTCTTATTAGTAATTGCTCAGTGATTGCAATCTCCAGCAGCGGGTAAGAGCAGATTCTGCCTTCCATGGGGATTTAAGCAGAGGAAGAGAGGAGAGAGAGAGTGTCAAAGCATTTCATCAAGAGAGCAAATGAAAGGTTCAGTGACATTATCTTTATGTATATTCCTCAGACATTAGGGGTGATGTTGTGTTTAGAGGAAAGTAGAATTACATGAATATGTGCCAACRTGGAAATGAATCCATACATAAGAACATAAATCTCAGTCTACTTACACAGTGGGTGGAACAGCTTAAGGCTAAAATGCACCTTAACACAAGCAAATAAGCCCAGCTTGTAACAGCCCCAGTGCCTGGTGTTACCTACTCAGTCAGTAATAGGCTAATTGTTATTCAGCATAACTATTCCCTCTCAATTTATATGGAATTCACTCATTTATTTTGATCACTTTACGTGAACGAAGCAAAGCTGTTCATGTTGWTAGATAGAACTGGTTCATGCTGTTTAATTTTTATCTTTTAACATCAGCAAGATTGAGACTTTATAGTAAAATAATTCAAAGCATGTAGCATATGTGAATGAAGCCTGTGGTCTCCTTCCTTCCACCCATGTTAAACACATAAGAGCATCATCTTAGATGTTTTATGCTGCAAAGCTTCAGTGGGTGCTAAGGGAACACATAATTTCAAAAATCTCCAGGACTCAGAACACAAGGATCTATTGCTATGGAAGCAAATAAAATTTGTATCAAAGTTGTGTAGGACCAAAAATCTTTGCTCATAACCAGGACTACAGCTGCATTGGCATACAGAGGAAATGATGGATGCTTTAGGAGTGAGCATTAAGCTGAAGGACCTTTGTAAGGTCCTTTTCACAGAGCTACAATGTTCCGTGTCAAGAGTTGGATCTTACAGGTTGTGTCTCAATCCCCTGCCCCCAGCCAGAGAGAGCATTTTTCTCCACCATTAAAAAGCACATATTTTTTTAAGATCTTCCATACCACACTTTACGACATTCCTACACCATAAAGCTGTCTTGCTTATAACAATATAAAGCAGCTGTAAAAATTACGTGCTTGTAAACAACCTTCCATACATTTGGAAGACGTAGAGTGAGATTTGCACTCTTCTGCATGTAAGTGGAGACCTTTTGCCCTCCTGGCAGGCCACACGACAGGGAAGAGAACACTGTGGGACTGGGAAGACCAAAGGACATCTCAGCTGGCTGCTGCTGCCCTTGGCCCATGCAGGGCCACCCGCTGGAGAGGGAAGCTGGAGGTGCCCTGACCAGCTGTGCTCCATAAGCACCCTGCGTGCCCACCTCTTTGATRGCTGAGCTAAACTGATCACTGACTTCAGCCTCAGAGGTAAGGCTGTGTGCAGAGGGACAGCTGCTCTGCCCAAGGCTGGACTAGGGACTAGAGGCAGGGAAGGAGAGACAGAACACGGTGACCTTTTTCCCAAGTGCTACTGTGGTATGGATTGTGGCATGGGACCTGTCTTGCCTATCCTAGCCTACCTCAGGTGGAGCATCCTGGGTTGTTTCAGCACCTGCAGGAGCAGACTCCTGCAGAAGGGCGTAGGGCTGTTTCCTCAGGTGACTCCCAGGGGACTCACTTGTGGTCTGGATCACCAATAATTTATTCTGCTTTTATTTCTCTTTTAAATTAGATATGCATATGTAATATGCATTTTGGAGCGGGCAAGGACCCTTCTGCGGGTGCCTATGGAGTCAGGCACTCTCAGGTGTGTAATTAAGAGGTGTGTAATTGACGTACAAGGAGACGAGATCTCTGTGTATTGCATAAAAGGCAAGGGCGAGGGRGGAAGAAGAAAAAAAAGAAGCCCAAACCTGGCTGTATCATGCTTGGCAGTGTATCGCATTTCTTTTTCCCACATTATCAAAGTTTGCACTGGAGTAAAGCAAGAGTTCTCTTTTCCACGGGGCTCCCTCTGCCAGCCGCTGTGCCCTCATTTCACATCCCAGAAAAGCGAATCATCCCTCCACTACCTGCCTGCCCTGCCCTCCCACTGACCCACTCTCCTTCATCCTTTGCCCCTGTCCTGCTTCACCACTGAACTTCTTGTTACTCGCAGTTTAAAGGCCAACCACACAGAAAGATTAACAAAAGTTTATTAATCATGAAGTATTAAAATTGTGACAAGTGAAAGGCATCAATGCAAAGTTAAGCAAGCAAACTATCCCCAAACTTGTGACAAAGGACTCAGTGAATACCACAGAAGGAAGTCCTGTCTTTTTTTTTTTTTTTTTTTTTGCCTGCAGTTGAAGACACCTCTCATATCTCACACGCCACATCAAAATCTATAATTCTTCATATCACATACTGAAAATGATTTTATTTATCCATTCACATTAACTTGATATAAACGTGTCCGGAAAAGTCAAGTAATATGTTTTATATTAGCTCAAACATTTATTAAGTAACCCAAAATTCAATAAATAAGCACAGACAATAAGTTAAAACATATCACGAATCGACCAGTATGTAACAAGAATGCTTTATCTACACAAAACATCCTATTTCACATCGTTTGTTCATTCCTCCAGCGGCCCTGCCCTGCGGCGGGGTGACCGGCACATGCAGGCGGGCGGGCCGCGGGGCCGAGCCGGGCCGGGCCGAGCCGGGCCAGGCGGGGCGGGGGGCGCGGCGGCGCCTCCGCCGGCGCTGCGGAGGGACAATAGCAGCAGGAACGTAAATAAATGCGTAAATAAAGGTAGGGAGGATCGGCAACTCAACTGTCACGAAACCAAAGATCCGAAAAAGGGAAGCGCTCTTGCGCGCTATTTTCTTCCCCCTTTTATCCCCTTTGTTTTTTACAAAAAGAAGCTTTTGATTTTTTTTTTCTTTTTTACCCCATCACATTCGCTGTCGCTCATCAATGCTTAATCAAAATGGATTTGATTCTCTCTGGGGTCTCCGTGCCTTTTCGCGAACCCGCCCGGCCGCCCCCCGACGGCGCCCTCGCAGAGGAAGGAGCCGGCGGCAGGTCRGCGCTCCTAAATAAACCATAAAAATTATGAAAACAGAAACAAAAATGCATTTCTTTGCAAAGCCAAAGCCGGRCTGGCGGGCGGCGGGAGAGCCGGGTCGTGGTGACGGCGGGAGGCAGAGCCGGGCTCGGGGCGGCCGCGGGTCCTCCCGCCGCCGGGCGGGGCGGACCTCGGGGCGCAGGGGTGCGCGGGGGATGCGCGGGGGCAGAGGGG
>CADDXX010000080.1:335055-368198 GCA_902810485.1 Alauda arvensis | reverse complement strand
GGCGGCGGCGGGGGCGGCGCGGGGCGAGGCGCCGGCCATTAGGTGAAACTCATGGAGACTGTGTGCTCTAGTGCTTTGCGGCGGAGGGAGGCGATGCTGGTTCCCCGCCACACGTCGCTGCTGTCCGGGGAGCTGCAGAGCTGGGGCGAGCCCGTCACGTTGCTGGGGCCGGGCAGGGAGGCGGGCACCATGCCGGGGAAGGCGGGCTGGTAGAGGTGGGACTGCAGCCCGGCGCCGTTGGAGCCCGCCAGGCTGTTGGAGAGGCCCATGGAGTTGGGCGGCGGGCCGGCCGCCAGGCTGCACTGGGACAGGGACTGCGCCATGGCTTGCTGCCGTCCCAGCGCCGGCGGCAGCGGCAGCTGCGACACGCCGGGCATGGCAGCGGCTGCCCAGCGCGTGTCGTTGGCGTGGAAGGAGCACAGGCTGTCCCCCATGGCGGCGGCGGCGGCGGCGGCGGCCGAGGGGAACTGCGGCAGCCCCGGCGTCGGCAGCAGCGTGCCCGGGGCGCGGAACACGTTCGTGGTCTTCTTGCGCTTCTTCCACTTGGCGCGGCGGTTCTGGAACCAGACCTGCGGGCGGCGGGCAGCGACACGCTCCGTTAGCCACCACCACCCCCCGGCGGGACCCCCCGCCCCGGCTCCCGCCGCCCCCTCCGGCCTCGCCCCCTCCGGCCACGGTAGCTCTTCACCGCCCGCAGCCCCACGCGCGTCCCTGTCACTGGCTGACGAAACCGCTGGAACTTTTTTATAACGAAAGCGATAGGTTTGTCCGTCCTGGGCGAGACACTCCAGGAGAGGAGCCTGGCCTCCGCACGGGGTAAAAAAAAACCAAAAACAAAAAACAAAAAAACACACAAAAAACCCACCCACACACAAAACCCCCCAAAAAAACCTTAAAAAATCAAAACAAAACCCCGAGCAGCCTACGGCTCTGGCCCTTGCGTGGACGCTCTCCCGAGCCGCCATCGGAGCGCGCCGGGCGGAGAGCCCTGCCCCGGGCCAGCCGCCTCGTCCCGTACTACCGGGGCCCGGCCGGGAAACTGTCGCACCAAACCGCCCGCATCTGGGTTTAAAAATCCCCAAAGCATAACAAAACCAAACCTATAATAACAAAACCAGAGGTGGTTTAGGTGAGTGGATGGCACCGTGGCTGGGATGGCTTGGTGGGTGTTGCCACACCTCGGCCGAAAGCAACCGAGTCCTAAGCCGGGAGAAGGCGCGTCCACCTGAAATCCGAGGGAGCGCAGTGCCCCGATCTGCCGGATTCCACCGTCTCAGGCTCCATAGGCCGACTGAGAAAGCCGGACGCCCATTAGCGGGAATGAACGGCCATGAGGGAGCTAAATATTATATGAATAATCGAAAAATCGCGTTCAATTATGCTTTAGGGTTAATAGTCAAATTGCGGCTACAAAATCTTTTTATGTTTCATGGTTTGCCGGTGGTGTAAAGAATCTCCATCAGGTCTGATCGCCTAAGTTCATAGCTACGCTGCATATGCTTTTAAAATGTGAATGTTTCCAGTTGAAAACTGGTGCATGACAGATTAAAATGCAAGGAAAACCTGGGGGAGATTTTGAAAATGCACACATGACAACTCTAGAAATATATTAACCATGAGCATTTGGCAACTTTGAACTCCTTTTAAAATGCAACTAAGCCCCTGAAAATTATTAATACAACAGTGAGAATCTAATGGAGGTTGGAATCTAAAAACCTACCTTGATGATATCTGCTGTTACAGTAATATAGACATACTGTAAATGTATTTTAAAATATATAGCCCATTTAATTCCCCAGCTATAAACGGCTGAGAGAGTGGAAGCAATAGAGAGAAAGGAAGACAATATCACTTTTGTTTTTCTTCTCTTATTTAAAATTTTCTTTTTCTTCCCTTTATTTTTTTTTAGAAGCCAAAGCTTTATGAAGATCTCATTGGAATCCAGCAGATGATTAATGTGAAGATTTGGTAGGAAATCTGGAGAGCTGTATTAAAGCTAAGATCTCAGGTTCATTTCGATCAGCCAGCCGTGAACTCTGGGCCGAATTCATTACACTTTAATAGTGCTGGGAGAGGAAGAAAATGCAATTTCTCATTCCATTAGAAAACTAGAAAATACTCTCAGCTTGTCCCCTATTAAGATGTGGCAGGTGACGGGACCATTGTGGGGGACACGGTCAATGGAATTACAGCACATTATTTTTGTTCATATAAAATATTGGAAGGCAAGCCTGACTGTGCAGAAGTTATTTCACTGATTTAGTTTTTATGTAAATAAAATATTGAAAGTTAATTAATCCGTGCTAGAGACTAATGATTATGCTTATTATATTGCATTTGATCGCGTAATTTGCATGATTCTCGCATTGCTGCTTAATAAGCCATTCCAGGTTATAAATAATTCTGAAATTGGTTTCTAATAATGGCATGCTATAAAAAGAATCGTTTTATTACAGCAGCTTGAAAAGCTGAGCAATATGAGATGTGGAATTGGACTCCCGTTTAAGCATCAGCCAGTTTAATAATTATTTAAATGTATMATATACATTAAATACAGATCTAAAATGAGGAAAGTGGTGATTTATCCTRGCATCTAAAACCCTTAAAAACATATACAGCCGCCATAAATTAAGTATTTGGAGCATTCCTTAATCAGTGTGGAGCCCATGTACTAAAAGGAATGTATAGGCTSTCTGTTAACTGTAAAGAAAACTGTGAAGTACTCGTATAAGAACATAAACTAATTATTATTYAATTTAAATTTGATCAAGGACCGGTGATACATCGGATTGTGAAGTAAATATATTAAATATTTTTTTTGCCTTAGATTACATAATGTTAATCATTTTGAAGTGTTAATTAAGAAGGTTATGTTGATCTGATTACTTTTTAAATTACAGAACATTATTGTAAAAAAATTAAATTGACACTCTATTAAGCTGTTTTTATCAGCAGTCTCGAGCTATTAGCATGGGTTTAAGATTATGCCAAGGCCATTAAAACACTTTGTCTTTCTTCCTACGAATTTCTTTGATGTGCTGTTAGAAAATAACTATTTCCATTTTATATTTTACTTCATTTACCACACTCCTAATATTGAAATTGGTATCATTAACCTTTGGGAAACCCAATAAAGTTTAATAGACGTCGTTTTCTTTTTTTCATAGAGTCAGTTGTCCAATTATATTTTATTTGTGAATCTAATTTCTTTTTTAATTTAAACTAATTATAGTTCTGTGTCGGCTGAGTCAAATTGTTTTACTTTTTAAAAGCAGACGTGCTTTTTCTGTCACATTCAAGAACGGAATCTGTTTTCCTTCATAAAACGTTCATTTAGGGATTTCTCTTGACGTGTCTTTATTTAGCTGAGGAGGCTGTGCATGCCGAGAGGGATTTTGAACAGTGACTGCTCTAAAGTGCTCCAGCAGCGGCAGTCCCGGTGCACTGTACTTAGCCGGGGTGCACATCCCACAAGTGCTTCTATTGTGCAGGCTTTCATTCCTCGGAATGGACTCGCCTAGGAAGTCGCTAAAATAACCTTTCGCACAAAAAAAAGCTGCATCTGAGCAGCATAGCGCTTTGAACCTTCTCCCGCTTTACCACATTTCGTTTACATTTACTTGCTTAAATAGTTTCCTACTGCTCTCTGTGTATAAATATMTATAGATATGTCTATGTACAYATAYATATATATATGTATGTATGTATTTTGGAAAACAAAGTGTGCCGTAGATGTTGAAGTTACTCACTAMCCCGGCCGTCCCCAGGCATTATAAAAGCCAGTATGAGTCTAAACACAACTAGCTTTTATCGAAATGCCTTTTTACGAGCCGATATGCCTTCCCTCGCACCCCACCACGGCTCTCAGGGCAATGGGCTCTAGCGGACGCCCCTTCTCGGCGGTGCCGCGGCCGTGTGGCTGTCAGCACCCTGGACAGCCGCCCCTCGGCCACCAYCGGGCTCCGCTCCGCTGGGAAAGGAGTCATTCCCAGGAGGTTCGGCTCGACTCTTAGCGCCGGGCTATTGCGAGGACTCAGACCGTTCTTCTCGGGCTGTCCCTCCTTCCAGCCGCGAGTCGGGTCGTGAAGCTGAGGGAAGCTCAGCCCGCGACACGCTCGGGACCACCGCGCTGCAGGTGGGTAGGATAGAGGACAAGGGGACACCMCAAGGTGACGCTTTTGCAGAAAGGGGAGCGAAGCCTTGTCTGATTTCAAGGCTTTCTGACCAAACTGTTGCTTTTAGGGGTGGGTTATTTACCCCGCCGTCGGGATGGGGCACCCACCCCCCTCCCCGTTGCGCCTGGCCTTGCCGCTGCCCGGCCGTGCCGCCGTCGGTGTGACCGGGGAAGGGCCGGCAGGCACTGCGCGGGGGCTTCTTTTCATACCTGCACCCGGGACTCGGTGAGACCGATGCGCAGGGCCAGCTCCTCCCGCATGAAGATGTCCGGGTAGTGAGTCTTGGCGAAGCTCCTCTCCAGCTCGTTGAGCTGCGCCGGCGTGAAGCGAGTACGGTGCCTCTTCTGCTTCTGCTGGCCCTGCTGCTGCCCGGCCTGGCTGGAGTTCTGGCCGCCCTGCTGGCCTTGCTGCTTGTCAGGGTCTTTGGCGCTGACGGCTAGGGAGCTGGGGTTGGATCCCACCGTGGTGATGTCCTCCCCCGGCAGCAGGGTGGTCCCTTCCACCGTGTCCGAGTTGGGAGCCATGTCTCCCGGGTGTCCGCCCGGATCCGAGCCCCCTACGCCCAGCCGACACTTCACCGCCTCCCGGTGTCCCAGCAGCTCGGCCGCGTCTTTCATCCCTGCGGAAGCAAAGGAGCGGCAGTCAGTCGGCTGCAGCTGAGCATGGATCCATCAGAGCCCCTCTCCAGTGCACTGAACTGGCGAGAGACATCCAACCACCRCCGCCGCCTCTGCCCCGCCGTCCCCCGGCCGGCCGCCCGCCAGACCCGCAGCCCTGCTCGGCTCCACCACACGCAGAGACCCTGGCCCGGCACGACCCGGGCAGAGGGGAGAAAACTTTACATCGAGCAGCTCCTCTTCCTGCTGAAATAACCAGTTCCCCTCCCGGCCTCCCCCTGCAAGACCAAGGGAAGGGAAGAGGAGGAGAACAAGTTTTCACGGGTTCAACTTGGGTTTTCCAGCGGAGCTGGTAAGAGAAAGAGACGGAGAGAAAGAAATAAGGCTGAACCGCCCTGTTGCCGGGAGCATTACCTCCCCGACAGATGCGCGGGGACCTCGGTCAGTCTGGCCGATCTTTCCCCTCTCCTCCCTCCGCTTCTCTAAACAAACTCATGAATAACCATGACTACGTAGATATAGATATTTCTCCATTTTTTTCTTTCTTTTTTTTTTTTTTTTAAGGAAAGGAAGGAAGGAGAAAAGCAAACGGGCGAGCAAGAAAAGGCCACACACAACTCCGTAAACACCATCGAGCTCATCTGTCCTAAAATAATAATCATAATAATAGTAATGTGTAGGTATGTATATAAAACTGGGGAGAGAAAAAATAAATGAGCCACAACTCGCTGTAGATCTACATACTCCGTAGATCTCACTCTCTTCTTTTTTATGTTAAATCAAATTAAACTTTAATACAGTACAATTACTTTTAAAGGAATTAGCCCATTTAGAACGCATTAAGGTAAAATAAGGAACAAATTGTCAATTTCCTGCCCCGGCTTCCTCCCCGCTCGCCGCCGCCGCCGGTGCAGCCGCCGCGGGGCGGGGGGGTGCCGGGGGAAACTCACCGAGACGGGCGTCCAGGAGGTCGGCGTGAGACAGCATCGCGCACCGCTCCAGGGCGAAGGCTGTTCCCCCCCAAATTTTAGCGGCCTTAAGTTATTTAAAATAGATATAAGATATGAGATATATATATATAGATATATATATATATAGATCGTCTAAATGAAAGAAAATTCGGTGTGTGGTTAAAAAGGGGGTCTCTTGCATTATAATGTCCTTTAGAGAGACGGGGAGGTGCTTAACACTTCAATGAACCCGTGAGCAGCTCGGCGCGGGGACCAATCAGGAGGGCAGCCTGCAAATGTCAGCGCCCGGAGCGCCCCGCTCCGCCCGCCCGCCGCCCGCCCGCTGCCGCCGCCCCGGCCTCCCGCCGCCCCGGCCCGGCCCGCACCGCGCCCGCGCTCCCTTACCCTGCTCCGCTCGCCTCGGCCGCCCGCCTTCTCCTTCTCTCCTCCTCTTCCAAATGCACATTTGCCACACTCGTCCGCTCCGGGTCGCCCCTGATTTATCGGCTTTTATTGTTTTTAATGCCTCCTCGGAGCGCACCCTTCTCACCCGACCCGATCAGTCTCCCGGGGGTCTCGCAAGCGCAGAGCCCACCGAGGGCTGCGAGCGGGGGAGACGGGCGGCGCGGGGTCGGGCCGGGGAACCGGGAGCGGGAGCGGCAGGGGAAACCG
Source organism: Alauda arvensis (assembly GCA_902810485.1). NCBI lineage: Eukaryota > Metazoa > Chordata > Aves > Passeriformes > Alaudidae > Alauda > Alauda arvensis. The sequence goes on along the minus strand of CADDXX010000080.1, from coordinate 361,784 downwards.
CGGCCAGGCTCTCAGACCACACGAGCCCSGACGGCTGTCGGACGTCGAGGAGAGAAAAACTTGCCCGAGTTCCCGCAGCGGGCCGTGCTGCACAGGCTCGCCTGGCCCCCGGGGCTGGTCGCCACCTCGGCCTGGCCCCGCTCGGTGCCGAGGCAGAGCACAGCGAGGGGCAAGGGAGCCCAGCACCATTGCGTCCCGGCCGCCCGGGCAGCTCTGCCTCCCTGCCCGGGATTTAAACGCCCGTAAGCCCTATTTTCGGGTAAAGTTTCCAAGTTCGGCTAGCCTACAAACTCAACTTAAAGCCGTAAATAAAGTTAAATGCTTTTTATTTTCCTCTTGAATATGTTAAACTACTTGAACAATTTAAAGTGCTTTGCAGAAGTGAAGCGAACCATTTCTAATGTTCTGATTTTTCAAAGCCAGCCAACAACAAAGTTTAGATTAGTAATATATTTCTAACCAGAGTAATTTTCAAGATCATTAGGCATTTATGTAATTAGTGCCAAATCTATAAGCTTTTATTACGATTATTAGAGTAAAATCAGTATAAATTTGTACTAATTTACTACTGTTTAGACTTGGCTGTCAAGCCAAGAGGTTCTTATTGTAAATGATAACTGAGGAAATTAAGTGCAAAATTCTGTACCATTTCTGATCCGCTCCTAAACAATCCGTTTCAATTGTATTTGTAGCAGAACATAATGCCCTTTTAAAGTTATTTGACTTGTATTTTTATTTGCAAAACAAGAAAAATACCCTCTACCCGGGCACAATGAAAACTGATATTTACTACTTCCAACTTGATTAACATTGATTTTTAATTCAAAAGTGATGCAATTAAGATTATTCATTTAGTGCAAATAAAACTTCCACCAAAAAGCGAGCCCAGTGAAGTCTATGTTAAATAATACGGAGCCAATGGCGKTTTTTTTTCTCGCTATCCAATTGACTTACACGAAACATTGTAAATACTGCATGTGAACAGATGCAAGAGTGGTTTTGTTTGCAGCTCAGATGTGCAGGGGTTTCGGCAGAGACTGAAGGAGACAAAGGAACCGGCCGACCGATCTCTAGGGCAGTTTTGCTGCCTTTTTTTTTTTTCCCTCCTCCCAGCTCAGGCTACATTGATTCAATTCAGCTTTCGAGACGTCGGGCTGTTGAGAAGAACCTGGGTGCTCGGGATCGGCCGCTCAGAGCAGGCAGAGAGACCCAGAGCCGGGCCGCAATTTAGCCGGAGACAGAGAGAGAAAGGAGATGGAGGTGGGGTGGGAGTTTCGGGATTATTTTTTTTCCCCGGCTGGATGGGTGGCTGCGGAGATAGCACATTTGCTGTGCTTTTTCCTTTGAACATWATTCTCTGCGTGCAGCTGTAGGGCAGGAGGGGAAGAGCCGGCGATGGAAATCGCCGGGAGGAGCCCCCCGGCCCGCTGCCCGGCTTCGGGACCCGCGGAGCGGAGCCGCTGGGGAGACGGGCCGGCGGCGAGGGGGCGGCGCGCAGCCTTTCGCGGCCGCGGGAGCCTGGCCCTGCCCGGGCCGGGGTGAGGCGGGCGGTCAGGGGCCGGCCGCGGCGTCTGGGGTTCACTTCTAGCCGTATGCATTGGCACAAGGGTGCGGGCGCTCGAGGTGCCTGCAGTCGGCTTCTGCCGAGCTCGCCGTGGGCAGGGTGGCAAGGCGTGCGTGTGCATCTATTCCGTGTTGTTGTGTGTTTCAGGTCGATAAATAAATGTGTAATAGTTAATGTGCAGACACATCAGAGTAATAACAATGGGATGAAATCAAAGGATTATCAATCTCTGTTAGTAACTGCTGAATAACAATGTTGCGGTGTGATTGATAGCGCGCTTCATTTTATGACTTTTCTATTGCTCTTGATTTTTATAGCAGTATAAACAAACTAAATCATTTCTTCCAAGACTTCAGATCGCAATAGTCTTAAGGGAAGGGGAGAAATCRGAGAAGGAAGTCCGTGGGAGAGAAAAGAGCGGACTGGCCTGACACTTACGCGTGTCAGAAAGAAAATGACAATGGGGCACATGTAAAATACCCTAATCACATTCCGCTTTCGCGCACTCCTGTTTTGTCAGTGCCCGAATTCACCTGGGCAGCGTCGGAGATGTATTTACAAGGATTTTATTCCCCGTCATCTTTCTATTTTCCCAGTGTAGCCAGAAAACTGCCAGTCAACTCCATCCCCTGTTACAATTTACGGTATTCCCCACATGATCATAGGAACTGAAGTTCCTAACAAGGAAAGGCTTTAGCACAATGGCCAAAAATCTTCAGAGTGACACGAGTGTCTTCAGAAATCACTTCAGAGCAAAGTAAAAGGATTTTCTATGACGGATCCAGTGATTTTTCCTCAATAAATAGGTTTTAGATTGTTACACACACGTAGAACTGGAACAAAGGGCAGTACCAGAAAATATATTGGTTGCCCCTAATAAAATTTATTTAGACAGTTTATTTCTCATAAAAAATAGAGATTGAATTTCGTACAGAAGCGCCTGCCAAGAGGCCAGGCACTGGGAGATCATCTCCCCCCGCACCTTCCTTTGCCTTTCTTTCCTTTTCCATCCCATCCCTTCCTTTCCCTGCCCTGCCCRGCGGCACCCGGCGGGCCCGATCCCGGGGTCCCGGCCGGGGCCGGTTCTGCCCTCCCCTGAACGTCCCCCCCGCCCACGGCAGACGATCTGCCCGAGCGAGGGCCGCGGGAGCGGGGCGTGCCGCGTTTGGGAGTAATATAACCCTAATTCTCCAGCGCTGTGACCCTGGTAAGAAAGGGTAGAGAACTTTCCAACCCCCAGAGCTCCCCCTCTCCTCTCCCCGCTAAACTCAAGCCCTGATTGAATGAGGCCGTAATATAAACAAGTGTATTTAACCAATTCTGCTCTGATTTAGAAACAGAACCTTCTTTTATCAGAATAATTATATTTGAAGCGAGAAACACAGTAAAATAAGGTTAAACTGCTAAAGTCAGCAGGGTGGCTTGGCATAAATGGCTGATAAGATTTGTAATTTGATATTTTATTTATGTATTTCTTGAGCATCCATCCAGCTGGCTGCTATATGCAGAGCACCGTAATTGGTTTTTACACGTAGCAATGCTCACAGTGTTTATCAAAGCAAGTTTTGGTTGCTGGCTYGTTCGTGCGKKTTTTTTGTTGATTTTTTTTATTTTAAAATATTTTTTCCTTTTTATTTCCAGACAATAGTGCTGAAATGCCGGATATTATTATTCACATTCCCGCTGTTCAGTGCTGCATTGTAACATTGTTCGCTTTAATGAGAAGCGCCTCCCTCAATAATTAACGACCTCACATTTCCCTATTTTCTTGCCTGATGAAAAGAATCAATTTTAATCCATTGTAAATTACACCTATGCTTTTGAGTGTTATTTGCTTACTTTTCCACATCGACATACCCTAAACACAAATGACAAATCAAACTATATCCTTCCGTTAGGGGTAATTTGGAGTTAAGAAATGGAAAAGCATAAACACGTGTTTTCATTTCAATCAACTCTCTCGAAAATATGACTTCTTTGGAAACGAAGGACAAGGCTGCCAGCAGCTACAGATCCCAATTTATACATTCTAGTCAGAGCTAAACGTGACGATCATCGCCGCTTTACGACATTAGGCTGCATGCAGCATTTTGTCGCCGCTATAAATACACTTCTTTGRAAGCAACTTTATGAAGTTTAAAGGCATCCGAGGCAAGAACGCTCGCAGCTGATAAGAAACGAAGCCGTCAGGTGTCCCGAAAACAGCCTCCCTAAGGTCGGCGGGGACAGCTCGGGCCAGCTGACACCCCTCCTCAACCACTGTTAAGAACAGCATTTTCCCATCTTCTTCCTCATGTAAATATCTGCATCGGGCTACGGCGGAGCCAAAGGCAGCGCCCGCGACTGTCTCCTCGCGGGCAGGCTGCGGGCAATCTCTCGACAGTGAAGCGGTTGCTTTGGATTGAAAGSATGGCTTCTATCAATTAATTTTAATCAGAGCAATGACAACCAGTCTTTTATGGGGAAAAAGCTATTTTAATATAAAGGAATGCCTGACACCCCTGCCCGCTCTCACCCGACCTGATGCAAACTCTTTACACACAAAAGCCACCTCCCCCTCTCCATCCAGCTTCGTACGCATGCATGTATTATACATGTACAGGCTTTTGACATAATATTAAGTTCATAAACTTAAAAATGCAGAGCCCAATGCCTAACGCACTGGGCTGTAGCTTTTGCAGTCGGACAGGAATTATTGGAGCTGYCCCAAAAAGGCGAAGGGAAAGCTGGTATAAATAATTTTTGAGATACATCTCTGTTTGGGAAAACAGCACACTTCCGGGGAGACTTTTACTACTGAACCTTGAGGAATTTATTTAACACACATCTGTATTTTTAAAATCCCCATCTACCAGCTGTAGCAATGACAAAATATACACCAGAGGCTAACGTGGATGGAGTATTTAACTTTGTCCCCTTTTAAGGCCACAGTTTTAATCCCTTCAATTGCATAGGTGGTCTATAGTAATAAGGAACATACATATTTTGTTTGTATGTGTTAAGTTGGATGCTTTTCTGATTTCTATTTACTCAAGATAAATAATCATATATCAGTTATTCAGTTAGGTGACAAGTCTAGTAATTGGAATAAAAAGAAAACATCTCATCCTTATCTCTTCCTCTAACTAGATATAGCGCTAATAAGACTGCATCAATCTTATCTGGCAAATAAATAAAATAGACAAACAAACAAATTCGCCTCCAACAAGTTAATGTGGTGTATCTGAGTGGAAAGTAGATATTTTCACGCATTCTGGAGATGAGGAGTGACTTTTAATAAAATCACAAGAAAAACAAATGTAATTCTGTAAGCAATTTCAGAGCTCAGCCATCTCTCTCCCGCGCCGTTACTTAGCATTCTCCAGCCGTCCTAACCTTTTCTTTTAAAAACCAGTTAGTTCCAGAAATATGACTGTCACTCAATCTGGGACCTTTCGATCCACCTTCCTTTATTATTTGGGGGGCAATCCTAGAGGTAATATGGCTTATTTTACAAGGATGATTTTTGTTGACTTTTTTCTTTCCCTCCCTCTCCCTTTCCTTTCCCCTCTTGCCCGAGCGCGGCTAATTCGGGGCGTCTATATTCACTCAATTAGAGAAATCTAAAGAGAAAATCGATCTTCCATCTGCAGAAATGCCAGCTTAACAAATTAGATTCTTGTTTCGTGCAGGTGATTTGGTGACAGTCGGGGAATTAGAAGTAATAAGTTGTTGTGTTTGAGACCACCTCCTCGCCCCCGGCCCTCCGCCCTGCCCCCGGCCGGGCCGCGCCAGGGGAGCGCCGCGCCCGCGCCTCCTCCGCCGGCCGGGCGGGCGAGCCGCCGCCGCCACCGCATCTCCCGCTGTAATTAGTGCTGCTGCCCTCCATGTGGGCTCGATTAAACCGTGATTTAGCCGAAAGAAATATAATTATGGCTGCAAATAAAATAATCAGCATTGAAGAGCGATTTCCTTAATGAGATGGAGCGGTTGCACGTCACGGAGTAAAGGGGTCTCATTAGGAGGTGGTAATGAGGCTTGGGTGAATATTGGGAGTTACACAAAATATCTAAACTGCTGAGAACACCCAACGCCGGGCTCGGACTGGGGTTCCCGCTCCCGGCCGGGCCCAGCGATTCCGGGCTGCTGTCCCCTGCCCTGCCTCTGTGTCTCAGCCGCCCCCAGCCCGGACCCAACCTTGGGCTCCCCGCCGCCCCCGCAGGACGGGCATTCGCGGCCACCGCGCTCTGCCCGCCCGCTGGCAGTGCCTGGAGATGCGCGTTTCGGGTACGGCTCATTTAAAGAGCCGAGAGCGCGGCCATTTTAGCGAGAGGAGCAGCAGCAACGCCGGCGGCTGCCACCCGCTGCGGGCCCGCCCGGTGCTGCCGCGGCCGCCAGCCCCAACCATCGCCGCGGCTTCGCGGAGCGCGGCCGGCAGAGCTGCGCCCGGCGGCCAGGCGGGGAGCGCAGGGCGAAAACTGSGAGGCTCCGAGCCGACTGATCAGCCCGAGCGGCAGCGCAGGGCCGAACGGCGGACTCGGGGAACGTGAATGACTCCCGATACGGCCAATTAGGGAAATGGATCCCAGCTCGCCCGCCACAGAGCGCCGCCGGGCCGCCGCAGGCGCGAAGCCGCCAAGATGGTGGCGCGGGCGGCCGCCTGCCGCGCATGCGCGGCGCGGCGCGGGCAGCGAAGCGATGGCGGCGGGCAAGGGCCTGGTGAGGGGAGAGCTCCGTGAGGGGCGGGGCGGGCCCGGGCCCGGGCCCGGCGGTGGCGGAGCGATGGCCTCCCCGGGAACGGCCGGGAGCAGTCGCTGCTCCGCGCCGAAATTACGTGTGGTTATGCTGTGTGGCGGAAGGAAACGCGTTGTTTTGTCTTCTTCCCAGCCCCCCACCTGTAGCTTTGTGTTCGGTTTTAAATAGTGTAAAATGGGGCACGTTTTGGTGTTTCATTGTCTAAAAACGGCTTGAAATACGAAAATGAAGGCCAGGGTATTTGTCATTCTTTGCTTATGTGCTCAGTAACTTAAAGAAGAGATGGAATCTACGTTTTGTTCTCATTATCACTGAAAACATTTCACTCTTCAGCCTGATGCCTACAATAGATGCAAAGGTCAAGCCTCRTGATGAGGGACAAAGTCTGTGTGATATTAGCAAAAAATGCGGGAAGGCTGTGCTTGGCAGCAGGGGAGAGGAGATCTGCAGGAGCACTGACGGTCCCTGGGTTGAAGACTTGTCTTACTCTTCTACCACGGAGAGATAACCTTCTTTTATTTTTTTTTTGTCTGTTTTTTGGGTTGTTTGTTTGTTTTTTTGCTGTAGCATTCTTTGTAGTTTTAAGGTGTTTACAATATATGTATATATATGTATATATATAAATAGACAGGTGTGCATACATACACATCCCAAACAGTGACATTTGTCCCATTTTGGTACTTTGTACAACAATGAGGTACTACCAGCACCAGCCAGACTCTAGTACAGGATGTTCTGTTGGCAGTAGTTATGTTTATGACCATAGTCATGTTAATTCTAAGGGACAGCTCTTTCTTTGGYTGTCATTTGTTTGGCTTTTTTCTTCTAGGAGAAAACAAATTTCAGTTTTGAATGCTTGGTTCTGTAGGGGGAAATTGCAGATAATGTTTAGGGGAAAAAATCAGGATTATCAGGAGACTCACTGGTTGGAAAAAGATACATGTTTTCTCAACAAACACTTGTTTTGAATTTTTGGGTTTCACTTTCAGAACATTTACACCATTTTCTACCATTGTTTGTTCAGTCTGTATTCTCTTTTCTGCACTGATGCAAATTCTTGCCTGCAGGCCTCTCTTCTCCTGGCCAGTGGTTGATAGTTCAGTCATGGCTTACACTGTTTGAAGTTAGAATCTGCACAAAGAAGCATCTATCTCCTGAAGTTGTCATGAATGTGGTACAGTTTTCTAATGCTTCAGCTGTAGCAAGGACTTGTACAAACCTCAGCCTGAGTCTTGTGGGTTTCTTCACGTTTAAAGCTAGCTGTCTCTYCTCAACCAAAACCACAGGCTATCTACAGTAGGTGTTTACTGTAAGTAGAGTGCCACAAGATAAACTGAGAGTCAGCACTCAGAATTTTCTATCTTTGGTTGCTGGGGAAGCTGCAGGATGGAAAACCAGTCTTTCCTTTATGCTGCAGTTGAGAATAAGGTACTACAATTTGTAATGGGCAGAAGGTACTTCGGGGGAAACTGTGTGTTTGGGGAACCGCAGTATGGTACACAAAAAGTATTTTATTTACCTGTGGAATAGTGACCAGAGATGAAATTATTAGAGCCTTGAAACCTCCTCTACCGGACCCTGACTGAGAGAGAAGGCTCTTGTGCCCATGGTCTAGTGATTGCAGCTGGCCTGACTGCAGGTACCTCATTGCTGACAACCATGGGCTGGATGGTCCTTGAGTAAAAGAGGCTTCCAGTCAACGCAGTGGAGTAATAACATGCCACAAGCATGGTAAGTGTCTGACKAGATTTATCCTCACCTGGCATTAGTGAAGTCTTCTCTAGATTAATTACTTTCAGCCTAGAATGAGAGTTATTACTTGAATCAACTATTAATGTGTACCTGAGAGTCATGGCATGAAAGAGTTTGGCATGATAGACACAGAAAATGCAGAACATGATGCAGAACATCTTGTAAGACTGGGCTGAAAGTGGCCTTTTTCAGTGACTCCATGAACTTCAATGTAATTACTGCTCTTTTCATGCTTAGATAGGCAATGCGTGAGTGGTTTTCCAGTGGAACTGTTGGRTTTTCTTTTTTAGCATTGGAGGCAAGTGTGGTGTTAGTAATTTCCATTCTTGAGGGTGAGGAACTAGAGAGAGARTTGTTTGGGTGTCCAAATTGGGAAGAGACCAGAACCCCATGTGGGGCTTGGTCTGGTAATCAGCAAATCAAGTATTCTTGTGCAATGCTGATATCTCTGAATGTTGAAAAAGCTCTGTTTCCTTCTTAAGCCACATCATTTACAGCTAATGAAGCAGTGAGGGGGTGCAGGAGAGAGTGTTGTAAGGGGTGGCAACATGCTGGGGGAGGAAACCTCCTTGCAAATGGCCTTCCTTACTTTAGATGGCTCCCAGCTGTCACTGCTCTGCAGTGCTGTCCTCAGAGTGTGCCTGCTTTTTGCACTGCAGGGAGAAAATTAGAGAGGCAGAGTTAAAATAGCCTGATACAGTCAGRATGAGTGTGTTCCTTTTTGAATTCAATGTTTGAAAACAGTAGCRGTCTCCTTGGATTGCTTATTGAGATTCCTAGTGGAAATAAGAGCTCAAGGGAGGCTGGTTTCCATGTAAGCATTGGTTAAATTCTCTTACCTAGTTGAAGGTCAAAATGAAGCTGAAAGGTTCAATGTTTTGTCTTGTAATATCTTTATCAGGTTTTTATCCTGGATTGCAAAGCATGTTATCCTTTGTGATCATCTTGCCATGGTTCTATTTTTAGCACAGTGTATATAGTTTTGAACAGCTTTGGGGTTCAGAAGGCAGGGTGATTCTCTCTTTGGCTTGAAGTATGCATTTGGATTCATCTTCAGCCTGTAGTCCTTGTACATCCAGAGTTAGCCTAACTTCCATGCAGTGGAAACTTCAGCTCACTCCTCTTCATCCTGCCCTCTCYTCTCCACCTGAGCACTTAATCAGATTTACCACCATTGACAACCGGGGTTATAGTGCAGAAGACTTTAAAAAAACAGCTGGAGATTTCAAGTACCTTTCATGTGTTCATCTTGCAATGTGTGTGATTTTTCTCTTGTAAGGGAGTATTTCCTTCTGCTTGGTTACCAGTATTAACTCTCTGTATTATATATACTGCATAATCCTGAGATTATTAACTTCTATGCTTAAAACTGTCAAAAAGTTCAGAAGTTTGTGTGTACACTTGAAGTACTTTTTGCTTCTTCAGTTCAGTGTAGTTTGTTCACATATACCAGAGGATAGAAGTACTAAAATGAAATGATCATGACACCACCACTGGGAGAACAAACTTGAGACACTTAGGTTTTTGTGGGGAAGTTTTGGAGGGATTTTTTTGTGTGGAAAATTGAGGTAAGGGTTGGAGAGACTRATCATTTTCTGAATAACAACAAAATGAAATTGTGGTGCTATTGGTAACCTGTCYTGGTAATAGTGGTCTACTGCTCTGCCTAGTAATCTAAGACAAGGTACAGTTTGTCTGTCTGGCTAGTCAAACATCTGGACAGTGTGGGTTTTCCTTTTGCCTGCAGACCTGCAGAGCATTSTCTGCATTTTCCTGTTTGAGCTTCATGACGGAGATGTAAACTGGAAAGTGAATTGTCTGTTTCTGAAGGAACTCGATCTGAAGAGTAGCATATCTCTTTAACATTAAGCCAGCTATGAAGTGCTTTTAATCATAGGCTGCTGATAAWGCAATTTTTGAGTAAAGTTTGGTATTAAATATCTAAGTAAAGTATTGGTCTAGTTCCMATTGAGTTTTTTATTAGAAGTTAATTAGAGCCTTTCTGAAAGGTGCTGTGTTTGGTGCAGAAGGGACTGAAATCTTCTGTTTATCCACAGAATGTTCAGTCTTGGAAAAATATCATGATTCTAACCTTGACTCCTCATTTCTGTGATGTGTTGTGATGTTGCTCTTGCAGCACTCCTTTTAATGGAAAGTTTAAAGAAAGGAAAGYAGTTTCCATGTCAGCTCATACCTAGGCTCCTTTGAAGTGGCTAGTATTGGGTTCTGCCCTCTTGCCCTGACACAGTGAAGACCTAATGTGATGGCTTTTTAGGTCTGTCTTTCTAAAAGCTCAGTGATCTTCAGAAATGTACAAGGTTCACCTGCTCTCTTTGTGTGGGCTGGTGAACACTKTATAGGTAATGTTGAAAATTACCAATTTAAAATGGGTTCGACCACGTAATCTGAGATTTGTCAGCTTTGGTGTGAAAATTGCTTGGTTTTCATCACTCCCAAAGCTCTTCTTTCTTCCCCACTGGTTCCATCTGCTGTGTCTCAGGATACATGTGGAATTTCAGATGTCTTTCAAGTGGATTCTCATGAGTCCATAGTAGCCAGAAATTGCCAGTTGACTCAATATTTCTTGAATCGGTGGGTAGCACTCCAAAAATAGCAAAGGCAAACAAAATGATCATTTATTATTGGCACATTAAAAACCGAATGGTTTCAAAAGTTCAATATATAGCAGTTACATATTTTTTATATCACTGTTTAAAACTTTAGTTTTGGATATCACCTTCCTAATTTAAAAAAGTATAAAACCTAAGTTTACAGTTGTTTAATTTGCTTAACAAAGAATGTTTAGTTCATTGCATTTCTCCCCCACACTATTAAAAAGGYAGTTTCCTCCCTTGTGCTAGTTAGAGTTCTTATTGCAATTTTGTTTGAATGTGAGAAATGGTATTTGACGCATTCATGGAGGTGAGGTCCATCAGTAGGCACTGCCTGTGATAACGCCTTTGAGGAAGGAAGCTTCTTAACTCACTGGTTTCTCTGACAAATGTTCCTAGTTCTCATCAAGGATTTCTGTTACACTTGTTGTTGTACTTGTCTTCCCTTGAGTTTTGGCTACTGGTTTTCTGTTCCCCACATGCCCCCAGCTAAAGTATGACAATACAGCTCCCTGCTGCCACCACAAAATGCAATGGAGTTTCCTTCATTTGGGAAAATGGCAGGAGTGTGAAGAGTGTATGTTTACCTTCAGGAAAACTGCAGTCCTACTCAACTTGTTTTCTCTGACTTCAGCTGATGGCAGGATGACTGGGAAAAGACCCATTGGTAAATTCTGGTATCTGGACCTGTTCTGGCTTCTTACAAATCCTGTAGTGTTCTGGGTGTTAGTGCTCAAACCTTCCTTTTACAGGTTCAGCATTAGTTCAGGTTCAGTTTGGTGCCTAGGTATTGTGTAAGTGACCTGAGAAAATGAAACATAACTCATCAGTCCTTTTATGGAGGCACTGATTTTTATACTTCATAAAATATTAATTTTATATTCTGTGTTGAAAACAGAAGACAGACCAAATCTGTTCAATTGGTTTTGAAAGATATTCTATTTGTTTACAAATGAAGTATTTTTGTACTAATTTTTAACCTGCTCCTTTAGAAATGTGYAGAAGCTGTAAAAGAGCAGAAAGCTGAGTCACTAAAAGCATCCAGAGAAATTTAATTTTATTTTCATCAACTAATCTACCCACTCATATCTATCTGTGTAAACTAATTACTTTTTTAATTAGGTAGCCTTTTTGATTGCTTATGGAGAGCTGTGGTGAAATTTACTGCTAATTATGCAGGGGCAGAAGGAGGCCTCTGGATTGTTAGGAAAGATGAGAAAATTTTATTTCCTTTTGTTGAAATGGAGAGCAAGTAGTAATTGATACATAAATAATGTGCTTATTTTTCCAATTTCAACCTATTCAGCCTCTGTTAACCTTATTAATTGAGGCTCTTTCTGTGGGTTACTGAGTTTCCTTCCATCTAATGTAACATCTACARTAACTTCAGAACAGTGAGAAAACAAAACTGTTGTAGAAGTTTTTCTTCATTCTGTTAAAGGTAATGTTAATTTGAAGTGGTTCTAGAGTGGTGATGTTTGCCCTGAAATGCTGGCTGCTGAGACATGCTAGCAAGCAGTCTGCACAGTTCAAGAGCTGTTTTYTTCACTGTGGTTGAATTCATATTCAGAAAACTGGGGGAGGTGGCAATTGCACGTTCCTTTTGCCATCATCTTTGAAGTCYTAAGCACACAATTTGGATTTATTGTGAGCCCTCTGTTACATGAGGTAACAGAGAATAGCCAAGACTGCGCATGGAAGAGAAGCCAGAAGTGGTTCTCCTTTGTATTTTCTGTGTCCTTAGAAGTGGGTTCCTTGAGAGATCAGGTGGGAGAAGGGTTGTTAAGATGGTTAGGCCAGAGACAACACATTTTCTTCTCCCTTCCCTCAGCTTGTAGTCCTGCTCTGAATCTGTATGAACAGTGAGACTTTGAACTAAATTTGCTACTTCCCTTGCAGTTGTTTCCAGCAGGCCCCACAGTTCACTTCTTGCCTTTCAAGTTCCCTCCTTCTGATTTCAGCGACATTTCAAATGTTCAGCTTCCTATCTTTGCCTTGAATGAGCTCATTTTTGCACAAATTAACACATAAAAGAAAATGACAAGTGGGAACCTGAAGAATTTTTGACATTTTATTTGATGAGTATTCAGAAATGTGAATAGGAAGTGGAAAGTCAGAAAAAATTTGTTCACCTGGTTCTTTCAATAAGGAAGACCACTTTCACCTTGAATCCCCTGTGTTGTAATGTGCAGTACAACATCTGAAAAGTCAGGTAGGTATCACTGAATTGTCTCCTTTAAGAGGACTCTGGGAATCTAATCTGTGCTGTATTCAAAAGTGTTAATTCCAGCTGTGTCACWAATGTTTTGTATTTTTGAGTGAAGGGGCAACTGCTGTTGAGAAAGGATGAATGCCYATCCATCTTTTGATGCTTTTCCCTAATGTGTAAATATGAGGCAGGATCAGCAGTCCCTGTGTCATGAGTGACTGAGCTGCCTGGTCAAGAGAAGACCTGCAGGAAGGCAGCTCCAACAGCCTCCATGGGCAGTGTGTTCCAGAGCTTCATTTGTCTTGTTTTCTGAGGAAGGAACCTGTCTAGTATTTTTTCCCCTTATTGTAACTCAAGCTCATTGCATCTTATTCTGTCTGCCAAGAAAATTTTATTATTTTCTTCTGTAATTCAGAATATGATTGAAGACTATTACCACTGCTACCCTCAATAATCCCAGGCTGAAATGTCCAGATTTGTTCCTTCTTTTGCACAGACCATTTTTTAGTCTTTTTAGTAGTTTTCACTGTTTTCCTCTGAATCCTTATTTGTTAATTCCTTTTAGTTGCAATGCTTCTAGATAAAGCCTTTCTAATAAGAAGGGGAGTGTAAGGGTTGTTGCCCATGTCTTATAAGCTAATGTTTTGCACGTAATTCACTAAAATTCTTCTGTATCTCTCACAAACTGTGTCTTAGCATTTACTTTTTTCCTGTGCTGGTGCAGTAGAAAATTTCTGCTGCCATATGTAAGTTTGCTTTACTTTCTTTTTTAGTATGTCCTTACTAAAAGAAGTTTGTCAGAAACCTTTTGATTTTTTATATTGTCTTTGAAGATACTGAACACCCTTGTATCACCCACATATTAAATAYACACACTTCCTATTCTACATCTTTTGTCATACGGAAGTATGTGAAGAGAACTGTACCTTTTGGGGTGATCAGACCATYCAATTTTAGTAGTAAATTCTTAGCGATTGCCCAGTCTTAAGAACCTGTGCAGCCACCTGTCATACTAACGTGGCAATTCTGAGACCCCTGTCTATTTGGAGTAAACAGGGCTCAGTTATTGAGCATCTTCCTTTTGATATCAACCTCTTGAGTTAGTCCGAGGACTTGAAGTCCCTCCCCCACCCCTCATACGCAGGCATTAGAACGCAGATTGACTGCAGCTCCGTTGAAAGGTTTCACCACAGATGGGGAAGGTGGGTTGCCAAAACAGGATGCTGTTATGGGGAAATTGAACMGCTCTGTGTGGTTTAGGCTTCTTGTGGATTTAACCCAAAATATTGTGTACACTTAGCTCTTTCCTAAAGGATATTGGCAGTYTGAAAACTTGCTGCTGTCCCTTCAGAAATCAGACAGTTCCAGAGGCATCTGGAGAYGAAGTACTTTCAGGTGTGAACATACCTTGATTTTCATCAGGGAGGCAGGCTACTTCCTGAACTATGGAACATCCTCATTTTTAGAGAACTCAGTGGTAGGGCGCAGTATCATCTTAGTTYATGATGCAATAGTAGGGAGGTAGGCAAGGGCTTGGGCAGAGACATTATTAGGCAAACATAAACCACTCTCCCTAGAACCTACTGCATCAAGAAACTTTTCCTGAGATTATTAAGTCATGTGACTTTCATTCTGAATGCCAGCTTGAGCTGTAATGACARTCCTACTTGCCTTCAGCCACTACAGGTCACACCTGTTTGGCTTTCATATGCATTTCTACTGGTATTCAGTAACAGCACATCATCTTTCTATGGGCTTGTTTTCCACAAGTGTGTATTCTTTCTTCTGAAGAAGAGGAATTTTTTTTAAACCCTGCTTTACCCAGCAGACTTCCTCTCACTACACTTCCTTTTCATCTCAGCATTTATTCACCATGCTCCATGCAATGGCTGCAAGCAGACTCATGCTGCAGTCTGTCAGCTGAGACACACGATTTGCWTTGTGCATTCCAGCCACATTTCCCAGTGAAGTCCCATAGAAGAAACTGGGTGAAATGAGTATCCAAAGACAGATGTTCTCCTCAACAGCAGCTCATATGTGCTGTGACCCAGGCAGTGTTTCCTTGGCAGCTCCACACCAGAACACAATGCTGGTAAGAAGATAYGCATGTTCTCTTATGGAACCATCATGTCAAAACAAGTTTCACCTGTTAGCCCTCWATGGTACTGGTCTGGGGGCACTTGGAAAGTAGGTCATTCTGACTGATTCTATCAGCAGTCTTTGGGTGTTGATCTGTCAGAGCAGTGCTTAACAGTGATGGAGAAGCAGACATTACTCTAAATGTGCTTAAGGTGCGTAAGTACTGAAACAGCAGTTTACTCAAACTCAGGCAAATTAACAAAGAATTTTATTGAGTATTTAATTTAGCACCACACAAAAGGTACACTGTGCTTTGTGTTGCCTTTAAGAAACATGCCAGAACACTTCAAAACTAGAAAAACTAATGTAAAAAGCTTTCTTGTTTATCAACAGAACTTACTATTTGCTTTAGAGAAGCTACTCTGAAAAAACCACAGCTTTTGTACATAATGTTTTAATGGTCTTCCAGGCAGACTAAGTGTTGTTCCCATACCCATTAGCTCCAYTGGCTCTCTTTCAAGTCCTGGGGTTTGAACTTTGTTAAAAAAAAAAATCACTTAGGCCAAGGTGCTTTCMAGAAAAGCATTTAGTCCAGAACTCTTATTAGCAGGTGCAACTCACAATATACTAGTCACCTGCTAACTTTTGTTTCCTGAAAAGTACAAGAATTTTGATCCATGGAATTTGTGTGAATTGGGCTCTACAACTCAGTGCCATGCACATTGAGAAATATCTGGAGTCAGCTTTTGCCTTGGACTCAAAGGCAAGTAAGGAGTAYTTGATAAAACTAGAGAAAAATTGCACCACAGAAAAAAGGTGGGTGACTGGGAAAGGTTACTTGGTCTACCTTCTCTTTCAGTGCAGATTTTCATGCTGTAATGGCTTGAAATTATTTCAAAAAGAAGGTGCTTCTGAAGCCCATGTCAGGGGGTTGGAACTAGATGGAACCCTTCCAACCCAAACAATTCTATACTGCTGTTTCATTCTAAAGTATTTAATGATCCCTCGCACAGCCAAACTTCATTTCTTAGCCTGAATAGTTCAGATATAAGTTCTCTGTATTAACTATAACACTTTAAATRGGCTTTATTTGTCTTATTTTAAATTGAGGTGAACTGGAAATATACCTATTTTGCCTRAATATGGAACACACAAATGTTTCAGAACATTCTTTATTTGATGCACCTTGCAGTTAGGGAAAGCTCAATTTGCATAAAGGGAACTTCAGTAAGTCAACAATAGTAGTAGAGCCATAGTTAAATGAAATTGTGGAATGGACCCCGTGCTAATGCATATAAAGAGAGAACTGGAAAAYAGCTAGGCTTCCAGCTTCACTGACTCCAGTATGGAACGTGCTTCTTTATACTCTTCAGCTTCTTCCAATTCTTTTTCATTTTCCTGTAACCAAAAACAACATTTTTGAGTACTCTGAAAATAACTGTTGTGGGATTAAATTGAAGAAGGTAAAAAAAACTGCTAACAAATAAGAAGGCTGAGGTATTTAACAATGTTTTTGTCTTACTGGCAGCTTCTTCCTGCACCTGTCAAGTGGACGGACTACAAAATAGGGGCTGGGAGAGCAAAGTCCCTCCCACTGCAAAGATCAGATTCACGACAACCYGAGGCCTAAGGAACCTSAATGTACCTAAGTCTATGGGACAAGATGCTTCCYAGAGTCTTGAGGGAATTGCCTGATGCATTTGCCATGCTGCTCTCCATGATRTTTTAAAAGTCAYGGCAGTCAGGTGAAGTTCTTAAAGACTGCATAAATGGAATTGTCATTGTGGTCTGTATGACTGTCTGAATTGGAGAGAGGTGGATTTGATGGGTGGATTCTTCACTGGATAAGGAATTGGCTAGATGGTCACAACCAGACAACTGGTCAATGACTCAATGTTTGGATGGAGATCAGCAACYAGTGGTATCCTTTGTGGATCTGTACTGTGACCAGTGTTATTTAATATCTTCCCTAATGACACAGAAAGCAAGATCCATGCAGATAACACCAAGCTGAGTAGCTCAGTTGACACACCTGAGGRATGGGATGCCATCCARGACCTGGACAAACTTGAGAAGTGCGCCCATGGAAATCTCATGAGGTTAACAAGGCCATGTGCAACGTGCTGCACCTGTGTCAGTACCTGCTATCAACGCAGGCTGGGGATGGACAGATCACAGCAGCCCTGCCCAGAAGGACTTGGGGGTGCTGGGGATGAGAGGCTGGACATTACCCAGCCATGGGCACCCAGCCCAGAGAGCCAAATGTGCTAATAGGACCTTGCTGTGACAGCACAAGTGGTGATGGTTTTAAACTAAAAGAGARTAGATTCAGACTAGATATAAAGAAGTTTTTTTTACAGTGAGGGTGGTGAAGAACTGGGACAGGTTGCCCAGAGAGGTGGTAGCTGCCACATWCATGTAAATATCCAGTGTCAGGCTGGATGGGAATCTAAGCAACCTTAGATGTAGTTGAAGATRTTCCTGGTCATTGCAAGGGAGTTGGAACAGATGATCTTTCAAGGTTCATTCCAACCCAAACCACTCTGTGAAATGAGGAATGTATCATTTTTGAAAACAGACATTCTATATTACTCAAAGCACAGGTAAATTCTTCTGTCCTGCTTGAGGTCCCAGATAATGGCTGTCATGTGCAAGTGGATCTGACCTATGAATACCTTTATTTGATGCTGTTAAATATTTAAAACCAAAGGACCAGTAAGAATAAACTTCGGAGCAAGAGTACTCTTATAAAAATGCTTAAGTAGACTGACAATTGAAAAACATACTAGGATGCAGTAAATTTTAATAAATGCATTGAAGGTGAGCTAAGAACAGAAAGCAAYACATGAAGACTTCCAAATTCTTAACAATAGTAACTGTCCCCATTCTTCATGTTTCATACTATTAATCAATAGCACCATTTCTGCATGTCACTGAAATTTAGACTAACTGYTCAGTAATTAGCTGAATGACAAAAAGACTCTAAATCCTGCCAGATACAAAGCATTTATTTTCACAAACAGCAGAGGCAGACTAATTGAGATTAGGACACCTTGACTTTTCCATTAAAAAAGGTGGTTTTTTTTGCATTTTAGCCATCATTATATCTCTGGGACATAATTTAGGATGTGTATTTTTAGCTTCATACCATTTATTGTGCACCAACATAGGTAGCTGAATTCTTGATGARAAGGCAACTTTTAAAATGAGCATTATCATCTCCAAATGTAGYACAGATTCAGTGAATCTATTTGTACAACCTACTTTTTATTCCTGAAGGTATTTGTATCTTAAAAAACAGGGCAATAGTGCATACTTCACTAAGCAATACTTAGCAAGGACTCCTCTGACTTGTCTATTCCATAAGAGTAGTAATCAAAGTATTTTGACAATTTCAGTTCCCTACAAGCATATTATATACATTTATACTATTTATAAAACCTAAAGTGGATGAACTGATTTTTCTGATGATGGAACTAGCACAGAAGTTCTGAGTCCATTTTCACAGTCTGGTATAAAATATATATTCCACTAAAGACAGCTTCTAACACACACGGTCTTCACAGACTGAAGAGCAAGTCTACTGGTATCTTATAGGATGCCGGTCTTGGTCTTTACAGAAAGTATTTATTTAATCCAGTTTTTATTTGCTGCAGTTGTTTATCCAAGCACAYCTAGGAACTGCAGCACTTTTTGATCAGTTTGGGTGTCATGCAATACTCACTAGTAGCTGGGTGAGCTCTGCATGTGCAACTTCTAGTCTGCGCTGGCAGTCCGGAATCATCATTCGCGATTCTTGTAAGATCTCAATCTGCGAAAATCAGAAGCCAGTGAAATTAGGATATATTCCAGGTAGAAACATTACCTTTTAGGATAAGTTTTTACTCTGAAAAATCAGCGATCTAGTCATTATCAAGGTACTATAACAGTTGCACCTATCTTCTGAAAAGGCTTCTTTTCTTAAAAGACATTGACTTAGCGTAATTGCTTGAAACTCTGTAAATTTACAGGACATTTCCATTCCATTTACTCTGTGCTTAGCTGAGTATCCAGTATTAAGTGCAAGACTGTATATAGMATAATCTTTCCCTTAGGCAAAAAGTACAGCTTAGTAAGGTTTTCAGCATTTGTTATAAAGTCTATTTAAAACAAACTTTCTCCTGCTGTCATGAAGCAGCTTCATCCAAAAGGGGATCAGCTGGTTATATAAATATCTCCTGCATCTTTTGGGTAATAAAGAAAAAGAATGTTCAGATAATACCCCATAGAGATAATTACTGCATGAAAAAAGTTATTGAGTTATTGATCACATTGTGTGCAGACTGCAGGAGGCTCTGACTGAAAGACAAAGGTAAAGAAAAATGAAAAGCAAAGAGCAGCAGGCTCATATTTTTGATGCTTATCATGCATAAAAAGTTATTACATATCCTTGTGCTTCATTTTAGGAGAAAGATTATTCTCACCATGCACTTTGAACAAAATTACTAAACTGGCACCCCACTGAATCTGAAAATCCTGCCACCTCCTAAACAAAACAACAAAGGGAAACATTTATTTCATGGAGCATTTCTGGATCTGAACACCAAACACTGAGAACAGAAGATGTGCAGAGTTGTCAGTAATGTTAAATCTATTTAGAAATGAGAATCTGTTAGATATTTAGATATGAAATATTTCTGTTCAGGATAACCTGCAACAGAAAGCCTTCCCTTTCTTTCTGTCATTCATATGTTGTATTGTCCTGATAGTAGTATTAATGCTGCTGTACCAAAAGGTCATTGTAAAAGGGATGTTAAGCTGTAGCTAAGAATGCATTTATATGTTCAGGAAGGCTTTATGTAACAAGATATCATCCCCAAGCTTTTAACTGTCYATTTGGTTTTGTGAAAAAAAACTTTAGTTTCTAATTTTACACTTTCATCAGTCAATGTAACATCCATAGAATGAGGTGAGCCATAAACTGCATGAGATTTTTGCTCTATGTAGTAAATACCCACAGGAATGAGAACATCCAATAATTACTTCCTTGCGCCACACAGATAAATATCTGTGTATTGTAAAGCCAGCAGATAGTACAAAATTASTAACTTACTTGATATGTGCCACTAGATAAGCGACCTGGAAAGGCATGTAAATCTAGAATCTGTTATCTATAGTCCTGCCTGCTCTAAGAAATAAACAGATTTACCCAAATCATTCTAATCAAAACATTTGACTGATTTCCAAAGGGTTACCCAAGTTTTATTTATATGTGCCAGTGGTTATGCAATGATGAATAAAAATCAGAAGGATGATAAATCCTATAACTATATTCAGTAGGTAMAATCAGCTGTAGACTAGAACAGGAATTTTATGGAACCATTATGATTTAACTTCTGCATAAACCACTTTCTTTTCAAGTAATGCTGGCAATCCCAGATAAGACTATTACTTTTACAAATATACATAGTAAAGTCAAAAGTTCAAATAATTATATAAGACTGGATTTTTAGAAGTGTTTGTTCTTTAAATTCTGTGAAAATTCTACTCAACTTTCAGGTGGAACTGTAAGGGTGGCAAGCCCAACAGTCACTCCAATGCCAGGCACTGCAGCATCTCCATCCCTGTGACATGCACTGCAGCTACTCAAATTCCACTAACCAGACCAGAGCAATTCCAGCTCCAGCTAAGAACTATTGCTTAGCCAGCAACTAAGTACCAGGCAGCAGCTCACTTGCTCCCACCCCCAGCCTAGTGGGGAGACAGTAACAGAAAGGGAAACCTTGTGGGTTGAGATAAGAACAATTTATTAACTTTTAAAAATGCAGTAATAATAATGAGGGAGGGAGAGAGATCAGTTTTATCAGCTTCAAAAAAAAACCAAACAGAAGCAGAGTACGCTTTTTTTCCCAAATGACCCACATCTAACCAAGAGATTTAGAGATATGCAGATCCAGAAATAATTTAAAAGCAGCAGAAAAACCCCAAAGAAACTCCATAGGGCTCTCCTTGCTCTTAGAAGGACCCTAATATATTACTGGGTCACAGGGTACAATGGCAGTATTGTTTTACATGACAAGAGTGGTGTTCTGAACAAAAGAGGTGGGCTAAAAACCCAAATGTAAGTGAGTCATATATGTACCAATTATACASACAAAAATGAATATATAGTCTAACTTTTAAATACTGACATATAATCACTTGCCCGTTTTCTGTTGCACCTAACAGTCAGATCTACTGAAAGATGGCAGAAATAAGGAAAAGACATGAAGATAATTCTTTGCTAAAACAAGTGCTACTAGTATGAACTACTTTTCCTTAAAAAGTCTGTAAAATATTTGGAATCCATTGACTAATTACAGCCATATCTGGTGGATGGACAGGGACCTAAAAGAAAAGAAAGTAAGTATCACAAACACCAAAGGTTCTAAAATACAGTAATCCCACTAATATTAGTAGCACACACTAAATAATCCTGCTAAGGCTACTGGTTGGCTAATCCATATTTGTAATTAAAATCCACTCTTTAGCAGTAGTTCTCACTCAGTAGTAAACAGGAGTAGTATCAAAGCACTGAGCCTTGGTAATATCAATGCTCGGCCAGGATTATGGTGTAGGGGTATAGGGAGTAATATAGCATAGATAATGTAGGAAGAAGCTAGGCACACGGAAGGCAGGAACTCAAAGGAGACACAGYATTAAGGTGAATGTGGACAGAAAAAAACCCCACAAATGCACACAAGAACCACAGGAAACACAGTTTTATGAGTTCTACTTCCTTTTAGGCCCAAAAGAAGCTTTAAGTATCCACAAGTACAGGATACAGCAGCACGCTTGCTGTAGGCAAGYTGTCAAATACATTGATCACAAGACTCCTGAAGGACCTTGAAGGAAAGCTTCAATAAAAAACTGGAGAACACTGCTTTGTTTCTACGGTGCTYGAGTGCTTCAAGAAATGGCCATGTGTCAACAACAAACCACCTACCACTTCTAGCATGAAAAGTGACTGGGGAGGAGAAAACCCTCTARATGTAATACCTTGGTATTCCAAATGAGTTTTCTTTGCAGCTCCTCTCAGGTAAGGTCTAATCCTATTCCTTCTAAAGCAGATCCCTTCAGGACATAAAAGACATAAAATCTGGAATCTGAAAGGTACTTATATCTGCCTAGATAAGAAGGAAAACACTCTTTGGAAAACAGAAGGGGAAAAGGAGGATCACAGTAATGCTTTTTCATAATTTGGTTTCTTTCATAAAGTTTGAATGCTTCTTTAATACCAGGTCTGTGTTAGGAATACAGTCTTGTATTGGGTCCAGAGAATTCCAAGTTGCTGGCTTTTCTGTAAACAAACTGWGCTTATTTAGGATACTGTCAAAATACATAAGGAGAAGCATTAGGTCTTCACTTCCATTTCTACTGCCTCTTTACCAAGCATCTAGAGCTAGAATTCATATTATTAAAYGAAGATCATCTATTCTTAGAGGGCAGAAAAACTAATTATGCAAATAATTAGACTGATGTGAAACTGTACATTTAATCTGATCTTAGTCAATCTGTGAGAAGAATGAAACTTTGAACCAATCATGTAGGGACTGGGAAGAGTTAAGAATGTAACTAAACCAATCAGAAAACTTCTCTGAGGCTAAAAAGACATTTAAAAGTTCTAGAACATCACAACCTTCCTTTCAGCAAGAAATCAYCCACTAATAACATCAGCAACAATTACCATCTTTCACATTATTTTCTAAAATAGTAAATAGTTTCCAAATGCATGTCTTTTTAGCTGTTTCAGAAGGCACTCTTTCACTCAACAAAGTAAGAGAAATATTCAAGTTTTCATAAACACTTGAAAAAACCAGCATATTAGCAAGATGTACTTTATATACTTAGGTACTTCTTGACATGCAGAGATTAAATTCTGTGTTAAATCGACTGGATTTTTATCTAGAAATGACATTACTCAAGAAATAACTCAGAACTGTAGAATTATGTTTAAAAAACTGAAAATTTACCACTAAAAAWTTATCAGTAAAAATGTTGCCAGTTAGCAAAACCAGCAGAGTTTATCTACAATCCCACAGAGAAGAAACCTTGAAGTAGATACCTTGCTTCTCCCCCACTCACAAGTCTCAAGATAAAAGCATGAGCTATGAAATTATTTTAAATTTTCTATTTGTATATGAACATCAACAACCACAGAAATACAGAATGCTACAGGTTTCTATCATTAGTCTGCACTCAAATGTGTGAAACTTTTCTGTTAGAGTAGTATTATAAAGTTCAGTGGAAAGTCTTCATATATTGATAATTGTTGTTACTGTGTAGAAATTAAGACTTCATTAAGATGAAATCTGCAGGGATGTAGAACTACACTTCTTGCTACCCAGAGAAACTATAAGCAGAATTTGCACCTGGTGGGATAAATCAGAAGTATTTTAATATTTATTATCATAACAAAGTCTTCTTGCAACAATGGAATCTTCAAATTATAATTCTGGCCACCATCTACTAGCATTGCAAGAAAACAGTGKTTTTTGCTTTTCTGGTATTGAACCTGCTCCTCATTAAGCAAGTCTTTCTGGACAGTTCAGGTGAGGGGTAGTGTGTAACAAATACCAACCATCCAAGATGGTCAYTGCCTCAGCTAGAGAACACTTGAGTCCACTGGAACCATGAGTGGCCCCAATGCATAAGGAGTTAGGAGWAAAATACTGAGTCAAACCCTACTGTTCTACAAAAGGACTGATCCCTCATAACAGACCAGACATACTCCAGGACTACATATGCTGTAGCAATGGCATTATTCATTTTAAAGTGAAATTTTCCATATTCCCTTTTGTATGTAAAACTGTGTCCTGAGTAGTAACTAGAATGCTAAATGAAAACAGTACTACATCAAGAGAAAGTATTGCTTTTAAGCTTTTTAAGAATCCCTCCCTGAACTCTGAGTATATATAAATACAAAAATACACACACACACAAAAATATATATGTGATTTAGCCAGTACCTCAGCTAAACTGACAGTTAAAGCTATTCTTCTAGTCTCAACTAACTGAATTTGTTCTCATCCCCCAAATGTTACTTTCATTACCAAAATAAAGACTACATCCAWCTGTTTTTAAGTTATGCACCCTAGAATAGAAATGAGAGATTMTTAACTAGAAGCAATTCTTAAAATGTGTAACTACAGATATTTTTTCTGATAAAATCTCMAAGTCTTTACTGTATCCAAAATATTGTGGGCACTATATAACTTTCTTTGACATCTATTAACTTCCAGAATGCAAAGTGCACTAAATAAACAAGAAGTGAAGATGCCATTGGAGGAACTGATTGCTTTCAAAGTGGATCAGGYGATTTCTGAATGACTCAAGATTGTTTTCTGTGAAGGCTTTGGTCATTGGTCTCCAAAAATACCTTCTAAGAGTACRTAACAATTTCAGCAGAAGTTCACAGCCATTGCTGTTTTTGACATTCATGATACCTTGCAGGTCACTGTGGAAATACCATGATTCAGTCAAATAATCTGATGAATGGACAACACTAAAAATAAGAATTGAATTAATTCAAGTTCTTGTTAGCACCTGTTCTTCAGAAAGGCTAGTGTTTTGAAGATCAAGTCTCAGTCTGGTGAGGCAGAAGACAGCTATGCTCTATAAATACAAATCTTTATTTGTATACAARTTCTTTATTTGTATTTCATTCCCATGGCATAATGAAAGCAAAGCAGGACATAGGACATATGAAATGAAATATGAATTTACTAAAGAAGTTGGTTCAGCTTTTTCTAGAAGGGCTTTCTCCTATCTTTTGTTAATTTTCTATTTGAGTTTTGTTTAACCTATTCTTCCATTGTTTAAAAATAGAGACAGGATGCCGGAAGGTTATGACTATTAAGTGTAAATAATCTTAGTTCACAGATTTGATTTCTGTGAAGATTTKAGAGAAAGCATGTGGGAAATACTTTAAGAAAAAACATAATCAAAAGGTAACATTGAGTTGAAAGAATATGAATACCACAGTGAAACACAGACATTTCACACTTCTGTAGAGAATAAACACCCATCTCCCAGACCCAAGCCTTCTTCTCATGAGCAGGAAATGTTACACTTCTTCCCAAAGGGTATATACCAACCCTCTGCTATCCTTGTCCCGCCATCCTTGTAGGAAACCCTCCAAGAAAAAATGTAATCATACTGTAATAGTGACACTAAACCATACTCTTG
Organism: Alauda arvensis; assembly: GCA_902810485.1. Classification (NCBI taxonomy): domain Eukaryota; kingdom Metazoa; phylum Chordata; class Aves; order Passeriformes; family Alaudidae; genus Alauda; species Alauda arvensis. Next base: position 336,628 of record CADDXX010000080.1, on the reverse strand, counting down.
AGCAGACCAAAGTAGAGCACGCCYCCTCCTAATCTCTGACTTCACTACAAACGCCAGGAGCTCCACAGCTGCATATCCACTGCTCTCTTTCTCTGAGGTTTGTGGTTTTGGTGTACTCAAGAGCTGAAATGTTTCCCCTTCACATCAACTATCAGGCATTCTCACTGCGCTGTAACATTTGCAGTTAGCAGCAAGCACTTGGTTTACCTACGTCCATCCAGACCATATATTTACTACAGGTTTTTGGTATTTCTGAGAAAGAGTTGGTGATGGCCTCACACACAGYTAGTGAGTGACAGCCATCCTGACACAAAGTGCTAAGTAATACAGATACMTAATCTATAACCCTTGTAATTTAACACCTTAGAGAAATTTATATGGCTGATTTTCATGACAGGATTTTAGTCTAGTATTTATGCAACATGAGTCTAGAAAAAAGTACAGGAGATTCCTCTATCAAAAAATGACTACGATTAAATGAAAATAAATAAGAATTTTAGAAACAAGTTCTAGGATAGTTTACCTGCTTCTTAATTCCATAATCATCACATGCTTCAGCTTTCATTTTTTCAATCTTTTCTTCTTGCTGTTTTGCTTCTTTTTCATACATAATTTTTTCTTTTGCCAGCCTGCAATTAACAACCAAGTGATTGTGTTAATCTTGTTCTATTACAGTAAACAGTTACATCAGTGATAACAGCCCCCCACTCAGAAGCTACAGGCCTGGAAGATAATATGCAGTTTTATTTTAAAAAAGGCTTTTAACTACTGAAAAAAACTTTATCTAGGAAATGATGAATTTAGCKATAATATATAAAGAGTATTTTCTCCACTTATCTTGATGCTGGTTTGGGGGGGTCACAGACAAAAGTAACAGTTCTGTAACTTATATTACAACAATTTTCCTWATTTCCTGTTTTTCAAATGAAAAGATATGCATGTTTTAATCCTAATAATGGGCTCATACTTAGAAGCACAATGCTTTTTGCTAACAAGCATAGATTCAAGAGTAATGTAAAGAAGTTTGAAGGTCAGAGAAATATTACGCTAGTCTAATATGATGTCCTACAGTAACTATTACATTGCAATCCCATTATCAAACCTCAGTATTTGTTGTTACTGCAATTCTGCTGTTGCATATCCCACTTTATTACATATATTTATTAGGTGTATGTTAGATTATGCAATACTAGATATGAACCAAAACATCCTTCAGGATCTAAAAAATACTGGAACAATTTCTCTTTAGCTAGTTCAGGAGCAGAACAAACATTGAGATACTACTGCAGACCTGGTATCATGCCGAACAAAATCCTTCCCCAAACAAGAATAAAATAAACCTATCTAAGATTGTTTGAAGAGAATTTAACATCCAAAAGAACATAATCAGATCCAAGAAGCAAAGAATATATTACACAATGAAAAGAGAATAAATAAAGGTCTAGTAGAGAGCTTCCTTTAGTGCATCAGTGCAAATGAATTCATAATTTGTCACAGTTAAGTGCCCTACTATGAGTGCTGAGGATGAACAGAATGTTACTGGAGTCTCAAGAATCTCTGTGAACTGAAGCTC
>CADDXX010000080.1:282555-330055 GCA_902810485.1 Alauda arvensis | reverse complement strand
AAAAAACTAAACCAACGAACAAAAAAAACAAAAAAACCCACACAAAAAAAGAACAAGAAAAAACCAACCAAAAAACCCCCAACCAACCAACCCCCAAACCAATCAACCAAAGAAAAARAAAAAGTTCTACTGAATTTTAAAAATGTATGTAGATCAGCATAAGTGTCTAAATTGAGTCTATTCTATTTTGAATGTTGTGTTGAAAGGGACACTGGATTTCTCAAATACCTAAAAGACTTCTTCAGGTATTTATTTGAACTCCATACTGGTGGCTATTCAGTAATTAAAAGAACTAGATTTATTAATGTAAATCTTGAGAGATGGTCTCAGCCAGTTCAAGTGTTCTATGGTTCTCATGTGCTGATAGTTTATACTGATGTCATTCTTCAGAAATTAAGTCTTCCAGGCAAGCACACYTCCCATTCACTCCAGGGAGTTAGGCCAGTGTGTTTCCTTTCCTATGGCTCTTTCCTGACATACAKAGTTAACAGCTTCCAGAATTCAGAGACATCCACAGGACTGACATAAACACTTGTCATGGTTTCACACTTGCAGAACGCCCACGAGAGCTGCTCACTCACCCTCCTCTGCCTTAGCTGGGCAGAGGAGGCAAAAATTTAACAAAGAGTTTGTCAGCYGAGATAAGAACCAGGAGAAAACACTCCAAGGACAAAACAGGCTCAGCTTAGAGATACAAAGTGAGTTTATTGTTAACAAAACTAGAGGAGAAGTAAAAAGAAGCCCTTAAAGAACAGCYTTTTCCCCCAACCTCTCCCTCCTTCCCAGACACCACAGTGAGACAGGGCATGGGGATTTTGATCAGTTCATCACTCAAGGTTTTCTTCCGCTGCTCAGGGAGAGGAGCCTTTCCCCTGTGAGACCATGGGGTCCCTCCCAAAGGAGACAGCTCTCCGTGAACTTCCCCAGCATGGTTCCAATCTCACGAGCAGCAGTCCTCCCAAAACTGCAATGTGAGTCCCTCTCACAGGCACACAGTACTCCCAAAACTGCTGTGGCGTGGGTCATTCTTCCACGGGGTGCAGTCCTCCAAGGACAGGCTGCTCCAGCCTGGAAGCAGGGCCCCCTCTCTCCATCGAGTCATTCACAGGACCACAGCCTCCTCCTCCTCCAGGCATCCTCCCACTCTGGCATGGGCACCTCCCCCACGGGCTGCAGGTGGATCTCTGCATCCCCCATGGATCCCCAAGGGCTGCAGGGGCACAGCTGCTTCACCATGGTCTCACCATGGCCKGCASAGGAATCCTGGCTCTGGGGCCTGGAGCAGCTCCTGCTGCTCCTTCTCCACTGACTTTGGTGTCTCCATGTTGTTTCCCTCACATGTTCTCACCTCTTCTCTGGCTGGAATTAAAACCGTGTCACCACTTTTGCTTTGATTTCTTCTTAGGTATGTTATCACCAACATATTTAACTGGCCCAGGAGTGGCCACTGGCATGCCCATCCTCAGAGCCATCAGGGATTGGCTCTCCCAGACAYGGTGGAAGCTTTGGCAGCTTCTCACAGAAGCCACCTCTGTGGCAGCCGTGCTACCTAAAACCGGGCCATGTAAAACCAACACAACACCTRTGTGACATTATGGTGCTGTGCACTTCCTTTTGCCAGAAACTGTTGTACAAAAATGCTATTTGGAAGGCTTAAAGATATTCTAATGTTCAAATCAAGATATCACAGTCCAATAAAACAAAGGCTTGATGTGRTACTGTATACCTAACATCCACAAATTCCAAAGAGTCATCATTTTCTGAATTATATTTCCAAATCACTGACTATAATTTTATAATATAAAGTGCATCTGTAAGGCTGATCCGTTCTGAAAATGCAGAAAAGTCCTAGAGAAGTAGACAGAGAAACTTGCCCAAGTCCAGTTTTACCCAGCATGTCTACAAAATACCTAAACATTCAATTTCTTACTGCACARGCTAAGTCACATTCAAACATTCAAAGCCAACATAGATTTGTTCTTTTTATTTTCTACACCAATTTGGTATTTTCTTTGGACGTTAAAGTGTTATTTACACTTCACTCTTCCTTTTTTGTCCTGGAGTTTCAAAATAAGGCCTCATATTTTAAGATAGTAATGACTTTCTTTARAAATTAACCTTTTCTGTGAAAAGTAAGTTATCTAAATACTACAACAAAGAGTCACAATTAAAATAAWGGTATAAAATATTTTGCAGTTGGGTCAGATGTTAAAAAAACCACAAGATTTGTAAAGAAGTTTCATTTTTTAATATATTTTGTTGCAGTCTATACCTACCATTCTGCTTTCTAGCAAGTGTTAGCAGTTCCACAAACTATCACAAAGTAAATGACAGCTTTTGATTTGAGGCATGTGGCAAATAATTATGATATCACCTAGTGACTAAATTTTTGTTTCTCCCCCTAAAAAATGTCTATGAACCAAAAATTTTCAAGTCCTTCCTTACCTTTCTAACACCAAATGTTTACAAAGTAAAAACTGACAAACAACTGCATACAGTAAGTATTAGCTTATTCTCATTCTTCACATCTCCATTTATATTAGCTCTTTCCAGCTATATATAAATGTTCAACTGAAGTGAAGGCTCCCACTTGACTTAAATCTACCGACAAGCAGCTTGCTTTCCTTAGTTATTTTTCATGGACCCTGAAGAAGAACAACAGATGAAAATAGAAACAACAGATGAAAATAACCCAAACAGAATAAGAGTATTTTACTAGAAGCTCCCAGTCTTTCACAATGAAAAAGTAGGAACCTAAGATCCAGTTATTCTACACCTTGCCTCTGTTGCCAGTCAGCAGTTAACTACTACGGAAAGGATATAAAGAAACAAAGTGACATTTCTGGTGGTATACCTGCCTCTAGAAATCAAATTAAGGACTTTTTATCACTGAAGAACAAAACTAAACCATAAATGTTTCTACAGACAAAAGGTCAGCTCCTAGCTATGGCTGCTGGCCTTTAAAAATTCTTTACACTTTTGACTTTCATATCACTTAACACTTCATAATTTCAAAATTTCTGTTTTCTCTGTAAGAAACAGTTTTGTTATTTTAAAGCTGGAGACTAAACCTAGAAGAACCCAAAGGGCTTGACAGGATCTTAAGGTAGAAGAGAAAAAAAAAGTCCTTTCCATATCATTATATTTTGCTTCCTTATCCATTTTCCTTTACTCACTCTCCCTCCCCMACTTCAGCTGCCCAACCTGAACAGCAAAGTGACACAAGATGGTTTGAGATAGTAAAAGAACTGACCACTGGTGAACAGAGGTCTTCCCCTCCCTGGCCCTAGCACACACCTCTGCCAGCACTAATGTTCAAATGATCCCTCCATAACAAAACTGCAGGAAATACAATGAACACAATAAAAACAACCTCAACAAAGAAAACAGTAACAATCACCCCCAAAAATAAAAAACAACAAAAGCAAAAATAAACAGAACAAACAAGCCCCAAAGAAAACAAAGCCTGAACAAACAACAACAACATGACAGTTTTTATCCTGTGTTAAGCAAATTGAGCRAGCTCAGCAAAAGGTTTGACTAGCATCAGAAACCAAAGAACCAGAGAAGGGGAGAGGGGAATGAGATCTCCRTATTTAGGATCACTCTGATTTCTAAAGGGACTTCACCCCCAGTCTACTTAGAGTGCAGAGTTGCAAGTGCTGTTCTAACTTCTGGCCGCTGCAGAAAGAGCCCCAAATCRCCCTTGTTTCTCACTTCACAAAGGTACCTACATTCTTACTCCAGTCCACACACACATCAATACTATCATCTTCTGTAGTTGTATCATTGGCAGTAGCAAGCAGATCTACCTCTMTGACCGTAAAAGGGCAGTTTATCTGAAGTATGACAGATGAAAAAATTAAGCACAATAGGGGTTTTCTGCATGCATAATAAAATTAAGATCCTCTGTACATAGACAAAAATTCTACCTTCTTCCACAATCACAGACAGGAACTGCTAATGGATGCCTAGAATAAAAGTAGTAAAATGGTACAAGGGCAAAGCAAGCATGTGCTGCTACTCCTCATGTTCCCCCAACATCCAGGAGTTGCTGGCAATTCAGATTCCACACAAGCCAGACTAGCACCTGGGTGCTGAAGCCATTATGTACAGACTTCTCTCCAGTATTAGAAAAATTGACACAAGAAACATCTTCCTGGCTGCACTGAGCGAGCAGAGCTCTGAAGAAGATGAGGGGAAATTGCTCAGCTTTGCTACTGAGCAAATTAACTATTGAAAGGACATGCATCTCTTCAGAACTAATGTCACCATTAACTATTGTACATRCTAATATGCCCAAGAGCAAAGAGTGACAGTATTTATTGACTAGATAATGAGATATCTATGCTTAGTTCAAACTAAGAAGTCCRTAATAGTGTAGCTGTACAAGGTACAGCTTTTTTTCCTTACAGTATAATAAATTCCTGAAATATTAGYATTAATATGAATAGTATAATAGCAATTTTTTTTCAGTATAACGTATTAACACTATGCATAATTATAGGACAATTCAGTAACTGCAGTAACACTGGCAATATGCTAATCACTACCTGCAGAGCTTAAAATACAGAGTCCCTAATCTGCAAATTTTACTTATGCACTCTCTCGGGTTCACTAAGGCTATGTAAGAAGACAAACTTTACAGACTAAAGGGCCCAAGAGAAAAAAGCCAAGGAAGGAAGAAGAAATACAGTACTTGACTCAGGTATGCAAACTGCCATGAGTACCTACTTTCTGATTTAGACAGGATACCAAGTTTATGAGCTTATTTTCTTCTTCTTCCAGCGACAAAACCATCAGCGAAGATAAATTTTCTCTTTTAAGAGTCAAGGTGTAACAATACACAAGTATATGCMTAATTCTTAGACCCTTCAGCATCTAACAGCTTACGAAACTGTTAGATTTACCATGACATTTCAGGGTAACTTAGCAAGCTGGGTTTTCTCAAGGATTACTACTGTAAAAAAGATGAAAATCAGATACATTATTTTTTTAAGTCAGAAAATTATTTCAAGCTAAAAATTATGTGTAAAGTTAAAAACTTTTGTATCATCTGTGTTACTAGAGGTCTCTCTGAATCTTCACAGCTTCACTTGTTCTTGCCTCTACAGAAAACTGTAAATCTAAGGAGCCMAAGAACTTCAGTTTTAGAAAAGAACAAGAAATGAAGCCTCTATGTGAAAACAATTTATGTTGCCAAAGATCTTCACTTCATTCTCCCTTTATAACACAGGCATCTTCTTCAGTCAAAATTTATTGTTTTGAAGAAAAATCCACAGAATCTACTTCCTCSTCTCTAGAACCCTCCCAGTTGGGAGTAACTGTAAGTGCTACAATAATGAGAAAAATTAAACAGAACTGCAGTCATATTACRTGCATAGGCAATTCACAATGCATCAGAAAGACTACCGTTAAAAGAAAAAACAATGGACCTCGTGATCTTGAATGAGATTTCCACCTATATGATACATATAATTCAATAATACTTGAAGTCAAGCCAGGATGGATAATGGTTGTTAGCATAGCTGTAATTCATCTGCTGCACATAAAGCACTACCAGAAATTTAATACAATTTTTCTAGATTTCCCATGGATCCAAATTCTAATTCAACAGAAAATAATTATTTGTATCTGTTTAACCCACATAGGTGAGTATGTGGCTCCATACCACAAAGGAAAATAAAGACAAAAGCATGACACATATGCATAAAGCCACCAAACTGGTACTACCAATCAACTGGAACTACTGTACCTCCAAACTTCTGAAAGACTGCTTAAATAACTGAAGGTTWAAAACCAGTTTTGCACATATTCTCACCCAAATGAAAATTTTAAAAAAGGAAAAAAAATGCTTTCCTCCTTATTATTGTATCACTAACAACACTTATGGTCATAAACCTGCTTGGGCATGYTTTAATTTACCAGTTAAAATGATAACATTAATAGGTTATTATAGTCAGCATTGACACACAGAAGACCGTCTTGCCTCAGGGGGCAGAAGATAATGGTAAACATAAAAAAACTGAAACGCCAGGGTTTTTTTAAGAAGTAATGGGATGGAAGAAGGAAGAGACACAATCTTTTACAGATCTGATCATTACTAATTTAAATTATTTTCCAAAGGAGTTACTTAGGTCTGCTTTAAAGGTATAATAACAAGTGGTATCAAACCTATCAAAAAAAACCCCAGAAAACCAACTAAACCAACACACTATACAATTTCCACAGCAACAGCTGTGCTCCTGTCACAGCTTTGTAAGATATGTGTGGGTTCTGTTTGTTACTGTGAAGTTAAAAGAAAAGTTGTACTGAAAAGAATCAGAGATACAGGAAAGTCTTCAAAAGAATGCTCTGATTCTAGATCTTTCAACGAATTATCTAGGTTGGTAACTGTCACAGATGTTACTTCAGAYAACATGTAAATGTAGGTGTACTCTTTTTTTCAGACCCCATAAAGTAGGGGATTTATGTGGGAAAGAGACTATGTTAGTAAGTCTCAAAGATTTTAAGCAGTCTTCAAACTCAGGGCCAACTCCAGGCTGATTCTGACGCCAGGAGCACAACAAAAGCTACTTAAGACGTATCTAAGTAGCTCCAGACCACTATTACCACACTTGGCTAACACTGAACCCAAATGTATGATGTCAGGACTGAGATGGTGACTACTATGGGCAACAGATGCAGTCTACACTCTGAAAAGGGTTATTTAACCCTTCAGAGTCAGTGGCTTTGGGAGTCAGTTTGTATCCAACAGAGCATTCTGTATATTCACATTTGTGAATCCCCGAGCTCTCAGATGTGTAGTGGAAATCACATTATCATGCTGACTCAGTATAGCTGAGCAGCTCTGCAGATCATTCCTCAATACCCAAATAATATGAGATATCCTAGCCCTTCCCATTMATTGAGCTAACAGTTGTTGCACACAATCTTCTAATTATAACAAGAATAAAGAAGAGAGACGTGAGTTTCTTATGAATACATGGGTGCCATGAGTCACAGTGAGGGTCTGTGGCTAATGGGCAACACACAAGAAAGCAACCAAACTTCATACAGAAGTGGGCAGAAAACCGAGAAAATTTYTGACTCACACCAGAAACAGCAAATTTCTCAAGTAACCAAGAACACAAACTAGCTTTGTGCTTGAATTAGCAATACAGGGAACAAATAAAAGGAGTCTCTGCATCCTTCATAATTCTCTTGCACAAAATATATCCTGAACTCACCAGYGGAATTATTCAATTTAAGATAATTGTTCACATTTATATTTAAAATCAGACCAACAGTTTTGTGTAACTTGCAGAACTTCCTGTGCTTAGAGAGAGGGGGAGAATCAGTGTAAATTGCTTTGCAGTATAATCCTATTTCACCAAGAGAAAAAATAGTATCAACACCAGTGCAGCAGGCAAAAGAACAATCTTGCAAAGATACCACAGTTTTAGAACAGTAAATCTAAAAAAAAAAAAGGAATTGCTTCACAAAAAAATCAATACACTTTCCCCATAGGTTCATGATGTAAAATTCTATAATCAAGGCTTGTAGATTTGTAATTATGGTATGTCAGCCACATTTAAACAAGCATGTTAAAAGATTGTTAAAGTTAAACTAACACAATTGCAATGTGAATTGTCTTAGTCTCATTCTAATCTACTCGTGTCACTTCCACTTAATCAGATGGAAACTATGGGCAAATGTCAGTGCTATTTTCAGGCAACCTGACTTACTTTGTTTGTGGTGGTTTTTAAAATGATTTCCAATCTGAAATGCAAATAAGGTATTTTAGAAGGTTTTTTYCCCCTAGTCAATTCTCTCACTATCCAGTGGGTAGTTGTTTGGATTTACTGAGAGTAAAACTATTTTGAAGTGATTAAATGAGAAGTTTTGTTTGCTAGGACATAAGACACAAATACAGAAAACATTACTACTCATRCTCATCAAATCTGCTTCTTTTGAATTACAAGCTGTTGAAAATATAAAATCACTAAGAGCCTAGCTATCAGATTTGCCAAAAAAGCAAAAGATCTCCCTATTTCTAGTTTAAATTTCTTTCACTGATACATAGCAATGTAAGAAATGTGCAAGCAAGTAAACTACCTACAACCTAAAATGCAGTCTCTTAAGAGAAGTACACAAAKAATTTATGACTTACATAATTAATGACTTACCGCTTAAAAAAATACCAGAGCAGAACAGCTGCTTCATTCTTAGTGTGGAAAAAAATTCCACACTAAGAGTTAGGTAACTAATGAAAAAAATGCTACCATAGATGATTAACACAATTCAAATGAAATGTCTAAAAAGCTCTTTATATCTTAACAGTTCTTCACCTCTACCTTTTTTTTAAATATATTCTTAAAGCCTGATCACTGAACATGGTTGGAAATGAATATTACATGCTAGATTCAATGTGCTTTTCTAAACTGAAAACAGAAAAAAACCCTAATGAAAATTAACTGAAGTGCTAAGTCAGTCACTTTGCAGAATGTTTAATAAGCCTCTATGCAAGTCATCTCATGCGTCAGGAAAAAAAACCTATGGAGTTGTTCCATTTCAAAATAAGAGGATAATGTTAATGTTCCCAAGTTGACACAAGTCACAAGTATGTCCACTGTCACAGAATGCATAACTAGGCTTCTGGTCAGAGAAGGAAGGGTGGAGTGGGACAGAGCCATACCTCTTCTTATATCTGTGTGCAGCTGTCACGGAGCTGCTGCTGTATCATGCCCCCACAGGGCATGTTAAGATAACATTCCTTTTCTCCCTTTTTTTTTTAAGTTACCTTGACTTAGAGAATGCCAGCTGCTGAAGAACAACTGTAGATATTACAGAACAAAGCCTGTTGCTACTGCACAACACACTCAAGCCAAGCTGACTTGCTTATTAACAYGGACATTCTCCGAAAGCAAATCTGAATCCTGTTGACTGCATTTGTATTGTTTACCCAAAATTTCTCACCCTTCTTTGTACTAGCTCTGAAATGCATACAGTTGTGTGGTTTGCTCCTATGTTCAGAGAAATTCTGAAGTGCCTTTAACTAACACCAACACTGACAACTTTTCTAGTCTTCAAGTCCAACCTTTTAAAGTGAATCAAGTATGAGAAAATGTGCACATCTTATCGACAGGAATTTGCGAAGTCATAATACAAAGCAGATTGTATGAAACTGCACTATTTAACATCCTCATCTAGCACACACACTAATTCTCATCTCTGCCTGAGTCAGCRCAGTCTTTGTAGGCTTAATAAATCCCACCATGACCAAACAGTGTTTAAAACTGTAATAAGAGTGATCCTGAAAGATGCACTTTTTARAAGAACTCCTCCGTTAAAACCAGGGAAGATGAAGGCTTTGGTGACGAATCTACCAAGACTACCCAGGGAGGTGGTGGAGTCCCCATTCCTCGGGGAGTTTTAGGAGGAGCTAGAGTGCTATGGTCTAGTTAACAAGGTGGTGGTGTTTGGCTATAGCTYGGACTCGATGATCTCAGAGTTTTTTTCCAACCTAATTGCTTCTGTGATGCCACTGGTTCTGCAACTTCTGAACCAGAAGTATTCAACAGCAGCTTTGGTTAAAAAACCACATCTGAGTCTTCATCCCTCGGCAAGGTATGAAGCGAGACTGCCCTGCACACCGAGGGGTCTGGATGACTACCCTTGACTCCCAAAGGCACTAACGAAAGGGAACGAAACTCGCATTTAACCCTGTCGCGGAAAAGCGCGGCCTGTTCCCGACGGCGGTACCGAGGGATGGAAGCCAGTGCCAGGGCCGCTCTCCGGCACAGCCCGCCAGCCCGGCGCAGCACCGCGGGCCCGCAGGCGCCACGGCCGGCCCCGTGCCCGGCACGGCCGGTCCCGCACGGATCCCCGCTGAGGTCCCTCGGCCCGGCCGTGCCGGGCCGTACCCCAGCCGCCACTCACCGCCTCACAACGCCGGTCTTGATCTTGATCTGCCGGAGGCGCGGGTCGGCCATGGCGGCGGGCGCCGTGACTGCGCAGCTCCGCGCCGCGCATGCGCCGGACCGGCAGCTCGGGCGGCACCACCGGAGCGGGCGGGAGCTCCGCGGCTTCCCCCGCTGTCCTGGCGCAGTGGAGATGGCCGGGCAGCGGGACGGCGACGTCCGGGCGGAGCCGGCCGGGGCCGTTCGGTTTGTTYGCACACGGGCGGGAAAGTGGGAGCGCACCCTCGGTGCCGGAGTAGGAGCGGGTCAGGCCCGGTACCGTGGTGTTGTTGGGCTGGAGTGTGACTGGCACCGCCGCTCCCGACCCYTGATAATGGCGTCCGCAGTATTAACGCCATTTCACAAGGCGAGCAGCCATTCTCTGGTGCCGTGTTTGTGCGCTCCCGCCCCGTTATGAGGCTCTGAAGGCCCTATGCACCAAGAAGACAAACCAAATAAATTTCTCCATTCCACTAGCGTCAAGGTTCCTCGGCACCAGGCCGATCACACCGCTCTTCGCCCGTCTGCATGTCCCAACACCCAGCAGTGCTGTGGATTACCCTGTTACAGCACTGGCAAGCTGGAGCCCCACAGCACTGCCTGCCTGCACTTGCCTGCCTGCACCGCCTGCCTGCACTGCCTGCCTGCACTGCCTGCCTGCACTGCCTGCCTGCATCCCCAGAGCAGTGTTTGCCTGCAGTCCCCCAGCATTGCCTGCGTGCAGCCCCACAGCGGTGCCTGCAGCTCCCAGAGCAGCATCTGCCTGCAGCCCCAGAGCAGTCTCTCTAAATCCCCCCTTTCACAGGTCCTGAGGAGGAACTTGGACCAAGCTGTCACCGGTCAGTGAGACTTGTGATATCCCAATGGCCAAGTACACCTCTTCCTTCATCTGCTTCCTCTGAGGACTGAGGGAGTGGCTTCTGTTCTTTTACAGGATTTTCAAGTATAGATTATGGTTGTTACATTGATACTGTGAACACTGTGCTGTGATCCAACTCAATCTGCAGAGGGTCTATGTGAACAAAAGAATAAATAAATGTATTATATATTGTGTCTTTTTCTACTTAGAGATTGCACTACACTGATTTGACAAGAGACAACTGAGAGGAGACCCCATAAATATCTGTCAGTATCTAAAAGGAGGGTGTCAAGAGGATGGATCCAGGCTCTTCCTAGTGCTGCTGAGCAATAGAACAAGAGGCAAGGGCAGACACTGATGCCCAGGAAATTCCACCTGAACATGAGGAAGAACTTTATTACTGTGTGGGTGACTGAGCCCTGGAACAGACTGACCAGTGAGGGTGTGGAATCTCCCTCACTGGGGATACTCAAGAGCTGCCAGGACACAATCGTGTGCCATGTGGTCTAGGATGACCCTCCTGAGCAGGGAGGTTGGAACTCCCTGTGACTGTGGTCCCTTCCAACCTGACTCATTCTATGTGTAGTTCTGTTCATAGAAATCCTGTGTTATTCTCATAATAAATTCTGTGCTATACTAATAATGAAATCCTGCTAAAGAAAATAAAGTGTTAATTGTTAAGTGTAGGTAATTCGCTGCCCGAGGGCTTGGGAGCAGGCCCGGCTGGCTAGGGCGGCAGCACTACCACAGCACACATGAGCCGAGTGGGGTCTCTGTTAGACCGCCAAGCACTTCAGATAGCTAGCTACTGCAGACTGCTTCAAATGAAGGGAGAGACCCTCGAGGGGGGTAACGAGAACTTTATTGTCCAAGARCCTGCCCTCGAGAGCCCCGAGGAGCACAGGGTTAAAAGCTCAGTCAACAACCAATCACAGGATAACAACTGATACCTGACAGAGGTTAGCAGCCAATAGAAGGGGACAATGGGGGGAACCTGGGCCCAGAAGCCAATTACCTTCAGCCCTCTGTAGAATCTTCCAGATGTCTGGGAGTGGCTGAGGGTGACAGGCAGGGAGCTTGGGGAGGAGAGAGGAGGATTGACAACTAGCAAGGGGCGGAGGAGGAGGTGAATTGACACATGGGAGGGGAGAACCCAGGAACAGAACACTTGTTACAACTGAATAGGGAGAGACGGGGCAAACCAAACAGAACAAACCCCAACATTTCCCCCTTTTTTAACTAATTAAGGACGAAAAGTGTCAAATGAATGGAGAGGCTGATCTCCACTGAACCAGGGCCTAGGATTATCATCAGCCTCTTCGGCTGGAGTATAGAACGATGTTTCCTGTTCTAGTTCTGGGGCCTCGACTCGATGGACATGGTGTACTGAGAATGCCTTTGTAACAATCTTTTAAGAATAACAGAGCCAATGAACATTAGGGTTAAAACCAGGATCAGCAGAATTAAAAACGTAAACTTTGGGCCAATCCTTCAAGTCCCCAGCCTTGAAATAGGYCATCCAGCCAATTTTGGCCCTCCTCTTTCATGGATGTCATCATATCTTTCATCTGGATGGTCTTTCTGATGTTGGGTGCTTTTGATGACAAATTGAAACAGCACATTCCTTCAAACTCTTCGCAACCGTGGTGGTGGAGCAGAAGAAGATTGTAAGGTTCCTGCCTCTGCCCTAGCTCGGGCCGCACCGGCTAGTAGGGGGAACCCTACAAACCTAGGTGGGTCCCAACACCGGAGTRCTCCGGCGTGAAGAGGGAGTGTGTGTTRGGCAGTTTCCTAGTTGCCTCCAAGGAAAGGAGAGAGGACTCAGTGCAGCAGCAATGTTCAGATTTATTGTCTCCCCGGAGGGTTACAATGTGTCCAAACGCCCGATCCTAGCAGGACGGGTGGCTGCTGCAGAGAGCAGCAAACAAGGGGTGACACGAACTTTTAACCGGGGGAGGTACAGAGGGAGGGGAARATACGRGRTCCAATCAGGGAAGAAAGRGGAGGGGAAAGGTATTAACAGACACATTAAATGCCCAACCATCCAACCGGGGGGAGAGCCCCCGGCAACAGCAACCAATCATGGACCGAACAAGATGGNAATCATGGACCGAACAAGATGGAATTCTCTGGAACTGGGGGCACAGACAGAGATGGATTGACATGTGGTAAGGAGGGGTTAACAACAAACTGGCAGGATGGACGGGGGAGGGCACACCCAAGGGAAAACCAAATAGGATGGAGAAGGGGATATGGGATAAACCAACCAAAACCCACTACATGAATCCCAACAGAAGATAATCAATTGCAGCTTGATTTTGTAGGGTAGCGTGTCTGGTCATTTTTACCTCTGTAAAGAGGTCCACTAAGGCCATTGATGTCAAATTTGCCTGCTGAAACACTCAACATTCTAATTTACCCAACTCGTCCATCGAGTGTACCATATCTGCCCAAGGGAAAAATATTGCTAGGGCAATGGATTTGGATTGGCGCCAATGGGTTACATTATAATCACAGTTTGGATCGATAATTTGGGTTTCTCTTTTGGTTCTCAAATCGACACTTGATGGGGAATTTCCGTTCTGCCAATCAAACATTTTTTGTTTGGGTGGAGCGAACAGGCTCAACCACCCAAAGGTACAGGGCCCTCCTTGCAGAAGAGAGGGGATGCCATTCCAGGCCAAATTTCCACAAATCATAAAGGTTCCCCGGGGAAGTTGGCAGGAATGACTATCGGGGCTCAACCACCCAAAGGTACAGGGCCCTCCTTGCAGAAGAGAGGGGATGCCATTCCAGGCCAAATTTCCACGAATCATAAAGGTTCCCCGGGGAAGTTGGCAGGAATGACTATCGGGGGTCACAGCCTCAGGAATGTGGATTAAGTACCTGCACCAGGATTCTGCCAAATAATTATTATGATTTTCAATAACGTAGAAGGATTCATAGGAGGGACGTGTATGAAAAAACTGAAAACAAATTTCTGCGGGGTAAGAATTTAGAAGGTGCAGTTCCTGAGGCTCCTTGAGTAAGACCGGCAACCCCTGGACCCATTGCTGATACGTTAACAGGTTGCTAGCATATTCTGCGACTCAAGGGAAATGTTTAGGGAAAGKTTTAGAGTGGTGTTTGGGAGAGTACCTCAGAGGGGGGACTAGGGGAAAACCATATTCTTCCTGCTGAAATGGGATCCCCACCAGACAGCTTAAAAAGGGGTCGGAAGGGGAATGGGTAGACAAACAGAAGTCGGATTGGTTGTGAACGCGGGCTAGGGTCTTCCAAATATTTTCAATTGGTTGGAGGACCATCCATGGCTGCGCAGCAAGGACCAACCAGGAGAACAGGAAGAAGGCCTGGGGACTCATGTTGGTCTGTTTCGGAGGGATGGGTGATCCTGAAAATGAAATTCAGAGAAATTAAAATGCATACAAGGTTTAAAAGGACTGGGTTCTCCTTCACCTCCTCCATTGCGCGGCCGTCACCTGAGGTGTTTCCTTCTTTTGATGGGGGAGTTTTGGGAGGTAAGGTCTCACAAACCTTGAGGGGACCCACTTCAAGCCCGAAGGCGTGGACACACAAGAGTATCCCCGCCCCCCACCCAGGCTATCATATCATGTGGGCCCCCCACCTCCCCTGTTTGGGTCTTTGACTAACACCGGAGGACATGACTTCAGCTGAACCTGGGAGTTGTCAGCAAAATGTCGGAGGATGGGAGGGTTGAGGCACTCAAAACTGCAATTCAAGAAGTTGGGCATAAACAAGGCACGAGAGAGGCGGCTCTGAGGGGACTCCACCTTCATAGTCTCCTTCTGATGTTCAGGAGTCTTCTTGAGACTCTGGTGGGCCCTCTCCACCATRGCTTGGCCTCAGGGGGAATAAGGGATGCTGGTTTTGTGCTCAATCCCCCATCTCTGCAAGAAGCTCCAGAGCTCCCTGGAGCTGTATGCTGGGTCATTATCCATTTTAAGTTGTTTTGGGATGTCCAGTGTGGAGAAAGCCTGAATAAGGTGTTTTTCGACATCCGCGGCTTTCTCCCCTGTGTGAGCGGAGGCAAAGATGGCTCCCRAAAAGGTGTCTATGGATACATGGACGTATTTGAATCTCCCAAAAGATGGAATATGGGTGACATCCATCTGCCACACCTCGCAGGCCTTAAGGCCTCGAGGATTGGTCCCTAAGGATAAAGATGGAATAGCATGAGAAGAAAAGGATAGACATGTGGCCACAATGGCCCGGGCTTGGTCCTGTGAGAGGTGGAATTGTCTCACCAAGCCAGGCACATTTTGATGGAAAAGCTGGTGGCTAATTCGAGCTTGCTCGAACACACTGGGGAGCGGGGCCAGTTCCACTGACGCTGCGGTGAGGGCATCAGCTTTCCGATTGCCCTCTGCCAGGAAACCAGGCAGGTCAKTGTGGGATCTCACATGTGTCACATAATACGGTTGCTCTCGGTGGGAAASTGTCTTAATTAATTTCGAGAGCAAGGTGAAAAGGCGCTCGTTGGAAACTTCTTGCAATATCACATTTTCTGCCCTAGACAGTACACCAGCAACATAGGACGAATCAGTAACCAAATTGAAAGATTCGGTAAACCTCTCAAACTCTCTGATGACTGCATCTAACTCAGCAATTTGGGGGGACCCATCCACCACTTTAACATCAGCTTCCCACTGCTGAGTTTGGGGATTCTTCCAAGTCATCACTGACTTGTGAGATGCCCCAGATGCGTCCGTAAAAACTGTCAAAGCATTAAGGGGTTTCCGGCTGAGATTCGATTTAATTGACAATTTGAATGGCATTTCCRAATTGAAAATTTTGTGGGCCGGCCGAGTTAATTTAATTTGACCAGTGTAGCCGTCCAATGCGAATTGCAGTGACTCATTTTCTTGAATCAGAGATTCCAGTATGGCCTAGGTAATTTGGCCCGATTTCAATTGTATTGGGATGTGTATACATGTGAAATCCTCCCCAGCCAGCTCCCAATCCAAAAGTGAGCCTTCTGGATCAGCTCGGCCACCAGCTCCTGTGGCCTGGTCATTCTTTTGGACTGATGGTGAGGGAGGAAAACCCACTCTATTATCAAGAGAGGGTCCCTCTCCTCTGGGTCCTTGGTCTTCTTGGGGACATCTCTCCACTTGAAGATTAATCCATGGAGGTGTGGCAGCTTTCCTAGGATGATGAATTTGAAGGGCAGGCCCGGCTGGTAWCTGTGGGCCTGCCTCTCTGCCATTTTCTTAGATATCTTTTCGAGGGCAACCTCTGCCTCTGGGGTGAGGGACCTGGGAGCGTCTGGGTTTTCCCCTCCCTCCAACAGCTGGAAGAGGGGTTCCAGGTCTGCATTCRTCAAACCCAGCCACGGCCTCACCCAGTTCAAAGCCCCACACAGTTGTTGGACATCAGGGAGCGTCTGAATTGTTACTTTCACGTCCAATTTTTGAGGCACAGTGGTCCTCTCGGTTATTCTTAGACCCGGGTATTTCCAGGGCGGCATCCGTTGAATCTTGTCCTCTTGGAGCTCAAACCCTGCAGAAATCAACGCATTGGTTGTCAGGTCAAGGACACGGGTAAGTTGATCTTCTTTGGGGGCACAAACCAAGATGTCATCCATGTAGTGATAAATCACTACATCTTTCCCCCCTGACTCACGCACCGGGGACAGCAAGGAAGCCACACCACTGGCAGATCACGGGGCTGTTCTTCATGCCCTGTGGAAGGACCTTCCAGTGGTAGTGTTTCCTTGGGGATCCTCGGTTGATGGTTGGAACCAAGAATGCAAGGATGTGGGGCATCCTCAGGATGAAGGGGAATTTGGAAAAAGCAATTCTTGATGTCAATAATTGCCAATTTCCAATTTTCGGGTAGCATGGCGGGGGAAGGCATCCCAGGTTGGKGAGAGCCCATGTCTTGAATTTTGTCATTGATGGCTTGGAGGTCGTGAAGGAGCCRCCACTCGTCTTTGCCTGKTTTTTTCAAGACAAAGACAGGGGAATTCCAGGGGGACTTAGTCTCCTGGATATGCCGCAGGGCTAGCTGCTCGTTCACGAGCTCCTCAAGCGCCTTTAATTTTTGCTTGTTGAGCAGCCACTGCTCTACCCATACTGGTTCATCTGATGTCCAATTTAACTTCTGGGTAGGGTGCTCCGCAGTGACCRCTGCCCTAAAACCTGAGGAGCATCAGGGATGTCAGTTTTTGCTCCCCACTGGGCTAGGAGGTCTCTCCCCCACAAAGGCTCCTTGTAATTCAACACGAACGGTCTGATCGTGGCCAATTGACCGTTCGGCCCCTCAAATTTGACCATGCTTTTGGATCTTCTTGCCAATTGCATGCCCCCAACACCCTGAACATGACCGGCCACATCCTGCAAATCCCAGTGTGCCAGCCATTCCCTACTGGGAATGATCGTCACATCCGTCCCGGTGTCCAGCAGCCCCTCCATCCATTTGTACTCGCCCTCTTTTACCAGGCAGCAGGAGGTCCGAGGTTTCTCCTGTCCAATGTATTGTACTGCAGCAACCATCAGAGGCCTCTCAGCTGCCGATACTTCAATGGTTTGGGCAATGATTTGGCCCTTAGCCAAGAATGTGGCRGGGGGAGAGTACTCCTCAACCAGATGACTAAGTTGTTTGGGTCAGATGACAATAACCCAGGGGCTACCTCAATGTCTAGGGGGGTATGTTTTGTGTCCCCGAGAATGATGAACTTACTGCACACTCTTCTGCCACGCTTTACTGTCCTCAGCCCTTGCGGCGATGAAATGCCAGTCCTCGTCCCGAATGTGCAGTGATTCAGTGAGCTGCAAAAGGAAGGGATCATAGTTAGATAAGGTAGTAAGGATCCTTTTCGGGACGTCTGGGTGTCTCCCAGGTTCAGGTATGCTGTTAGAAGTATCTTTGTCCTCTTCGATGTGGTCCAGTCCGGTATTTGATTTGTCTCTCTCCTCAGGTGGGTCTGGTTCCTCCTCCCTGYGCTTCCTAGATGTTGGTCCCGCCTCATTTGTATCTTGGCGCAGGGAGGGACTGYGCTCTGCATTTAGTTTTTGTCTGCTCCTCCCTCCCCTCTCCCCCTTTTTTCTGTTTAAATGGGGAGAATCCAGCTTTCAAGGGGCAAGACGACGCCCAATGTCCAGTCTTGCTGACCGCCCTATAACCTCACTAGGAGCCCAGCTTGGTGCACATCGCTGGCCGCACTCACTCCTCTGGGGGAGGGCACAGGCCAAGCGGTGCRTGCAGTGTGTGCCTTCGAGAGGTAGGGTGGTAGGTAAGAATTAGGAGATCTYCTCTRGGGAAGGAGGGAGACAGGCTCTTAACCAATGGTCCTTTATTGCTGAGAACCAAGGGCTAAAAGCCCTGAGCAACAACGAACAGAACTACTTATAACTTTTCCAATTGGGAGTGGTTAACATTCAAGACATCCAATTGGGGTAGAACAAACAGAGAATTGACAGCGGCAACCAACCAATAAGTTCAAAATCCTTTGCATGCATTAAGCAATGATACAATTCTAACAAGCCCTGGAAAGTCCCTAAGGCATAGCCAATAGGAGCTCTTGACAAACAACCCAGTAACTAAGCAACCTAACGGTTGGAAAGCCCCAAGCAGGCTGTCAATCAAGCCAGCCAGCTTAGGGACTCAAAGCCCCTGTTATAAATCAGTTAAATAAAATCATACTTCTGATCCTCCTTTAGCAGCATGCTCCCTCCATGGGAGTGCCAGACTAACATTCTGCACACCCTGGGCGCCCACAGTCCAGGGGCATTGCAAAGCAAGCAGGTTTTTCTTGCTGGGGGCCGAAACGACAAGGTCTTCTTTACAGCGTTTTTTTGTTGCAGCTCCTTCGGCGGCATCGAGGCAGCTGCGGCAGCGTATCTCCTTTGAGGGTCCGGTGTCTTCGCTGTCCGGTCCTTCTCTGGCTTGTGGACAGCTGGAATGGTGACCTTCTTGATGCATACGTTGAGCATGTCGTCCACAGTGGGAGGGGGGGTAACACGGCAAGGTCAAAATGGCGGCTTTACACGCCTTGTTCGCATTGCGCTTGGCAATCTGCCGAAGGACCCCCTCCCGCGCATTCTCATCCTCCACCTGATGCTCTATGGCGGTGGTCAGCCGCTCCACAAACTGCGAGAAGGACTCAAAGGGTGACTGAGTGATGGTTAGAAAATCCTCAACCAGACCCTCTGGCTGCATTTGATGGAACGCTCTCTCTGCCACTCTTAYTGCCTCCCTTAGAGCCACCGTAGGAATTTTTTCGGCCTGCTTTTGCCCCATATCCCAGTCCTTCAGGCTGCAGAGATGATCGACCGAGAGTAAGTAGATGACCATCCTGATCCGTCGATCCCTCTTCCCCCAGCCACAGCTCCGGTAGGATCCTACAGACCTCATTCCTCCATGCTGTCTCCCACACCCGAAGGTTGGTTTTATTMAACAAGCAGGAAAAGAGGGTCTGCAGGTCCGCCAGAACTAGATGTTCTGTGRCAAGGGTGGCCTGAAGAAGGCCTCTGAAATATTCAGAATCACGGCCGAATTCCCTTTTGGCCTTACATAGATCTTGAGTGGCTGTTGGGGGGAAAGGGGTCCACTGCGGTCAAGGCCTACCGTCCGATCGCTCAACAAAGGAAACCGGAGCAGCTGTAGGAGTAGGCCCAAACCCCGAGGCCTCTTCCAGTTCCGAGGCCCCTTCATCCCCAGAGTCCAGAAGTTCCGGTCTGGAAATGGTAGGCCGCCGGAAACCGGAAGCGGGAGGGCCCAGGCGGGGGGTGTGGCTTCCCGCTCCAGAAGAGGCCTTCAAAGATGGCATCTCTTCCAGAAAGAGGTGGAGCCAGGAAGCTGGGGGAGGGGGTGGAGGAGTGGGTGAGAGAAGGGGTTTCTGGGGAGGAGAATGACAAGAGGTGGGAAAGGCCACACGGCCTCCGCCATCTTGCGTTCCCCGGGGGCCATTTTGTGGGGTATCTAAGAGGGATTYGGTACTGGATGAGGAAAGAGCGAACAAAACTCTCCAGGATGGGGCATGTACAACTGAGGTCTTTCCGGGGTAGGGAGAATCCCGGACAGACTGGCCAGGTCTGTCCAGGCRTGGGGAACAGGCATCCTTAGGAGAGCCGGGGAGTCAGTAGCAACCCCGCCCCTCAAGGCGGTCTGCTCTCCTAAGAATCCCTGGGGTCGGGACTCAGGGGCTGGAAAGAGGTTTAGGAGAACCGGGGACAGTTTTGCCCRTTGGCTGGTTCTGCACTTCTTTTCTTTGCAGCAAAATGTTCCTAATTTGGTGGGCCAATAAAGTGTGGTCGGCCAAATTTTTAGAATTCGTATCAGTTAATATTTTTGCACCGACTGCATCCCAAAACCGGGTATCTTGAATATTTATAGCCGAAATTGTGGGGAAATGCAGAGACAGCCATCGAGCAAAACGTTTCAACTTTGATTTTTTAACTATGATCCCACCTCCCAAAAGGATCCCYGCAACTTGGATATAAATCTCCCTCTGGGAGAATAGGGAGAGATGGGGCAAACCAAACAGAACAAACCCCAGCAGGTAAGCTATTGTATCATGATTCGTGTAAGTGTTACACACTACAACTTAGCATTGTCATAGTTCATCCAAGGATCTCTAAAAGAGCCTGTCWGTCCCCTTAGTGTCTGCTGGTTACTAAAAGCTATAAAGAGACAAGATTAGCACTGGCAGCTCAGTCCTATAGTTAAAATCGACTGCTGGTTCAAGGGCTGTTTTCCTTTATGGTTATACTTAGTAGAGGCTAACYACTTAAGAGTATATATTCCTGGAAAAAAGCCAGCTCCTAGGGTCTGTTTGRAAGAATTTCCCCTGAATGAGTATTTAAATCAACAAGAAAGAAAAAAGAATACCTTCAATGAACAAATAAAGGCAAATACATTTTCAGTGAAGTGCAGTTCAGGAAGGTCTGCAGAGGATTTCTTTTCCCCCACATCCTTTTGTCCTGTGTTAGTRGCTTGCCCTGACCTTTGGCATTGCCTGTGACCAGTATCTCTTGAGAAAAACTGGCTCCAAGGAAGGAAGTCATGTTGCTTCTGRTGGCATGATAATAGCAAGTCATTAGCCAGCAGCTGTGGCAAAGTGGCTGGCACCACCAGGCCCCTTTCAGGCATGGTATAAGCAAGGCCAAGACTGCTCAAGTCCACGGAGTTGTGTGTTGTCTGCAGAGGAGGATGAAAATTACTCCTCTTAGAGAGCCCAGYAAGCCTTCCCAGGAGACCTGGAACACACAGCCTTCACTTAGCAGGTTGTTGCTGAAGGGAGATGCAGGTCTCAAAATCAACACTAGCTTAATGCCATGAACAACTATGACCTGAAGACAAATTCGCAGATGTATTATGTATTTGATGCACAAATCTGCCATTTGCCATGCCGRAGGGGGAGGAAGGAGGGCAGCATTCTGGCAGAGACAAAGGAAAATGAAGCCCCTTACTTTGCCAGAAACTCACATCTTAGTATGCTTTCTTTAGAAAGCTGTATCGAGTCRTTCTAGGGCTGAAGCTGTTCTCCAAAAAATTCTGAGGCAATCCAGTTATGCTACATACTCTTTGAAAATACAGAAGTCTGCAAGTCAAACTCAATTACCACCACACACCTACATGTGAATTTATTTTTGAAGAATAATCTTCAATATAATTTCTGTATTTTACAAAGTTGTTCAAGTAAGCAAGAAGGCCAACAACAAATAACAGTACAAAAAACAGTACAAAAATTAAAATTGCATAGGAGCAGCAATATTAAGAAAATAACTAATGCTTCCAAGTGCTAAAAATGTTTTATTTCTAGCCCTGAAGCATTAACTTGCATTACTGACAGTGCTTAGGCTCAGCTACTGAGTTTTAGAAGTGGAATGCAATTGTTTTCTTATAGCTAATTCACTAAACAGATGAAAACATACCAAATCTTTGTTCATATTTAAGCATATATGATGATAATGTGAAAAAGGTGTTGCTGGTGGATCACAGAGTATATTGTAAAATGTGTCAGAAAGCACAATGTACTTTGTTATTAATACGTGTTTGTATTGATAATTTAAAATTGTTAATTAACATTTAAAACCCCAGTARTTTTATTTCTGAGGCTATGAATATCTGGATATCCAGGGAAGTAYGTGTAATGCTTTCCAGGACACACACTCCTTTTTAAATAAAGGCATGTGTGRGGAGTTTGTTTCCCAGAACTCCTTTGAAACAGTTTCTGGCCTAGTGGGTCATAGATGTGTTTCCATGGGAATTAATGATGTTACACTGGAGTTGAATACATCCTTTACGAAGACTGTGAATCCTGTTGTACCTTTTGGATGGTACAGAAACTATCAATTCTTCAATGATTTTTGGCAGCATTCTGCTTGTGTTGCRTCTGGTTGAAGGTTTTTCATAAGATCTATTAGCCCTAGTCATTATGAGAGCACTGTTGCATAAAGGCAGGTGCCTAAACATAATTTGCTGATGCTGTAGCTATGCTGAAATACAGAGCAAGTCAATCCATACATGGGACCCTTAAATATATCTTTACATATTCCCCTGTATTGCACCTTCTCAGCAGCTCACATATAAAGCTGCACTTGCTGTGAATATGACTTCCTCTTCTCTGACCAGTGTCACCTGGTAAATAGAGCTTTCATCTGGCTCCACATAAAAAATAGTTTCAAGGCAGTTTGTTACATGTTTTGTACAAATTTAGTTTAGCAGGAGTAATTGTTACTGCCAATTCACTGTGCCTTCTGCCTAAAAAAAAAGTCCATCTATATTTTGTTTATTTCTAGTGGATAAGAGCRCATGTAGTAATCACTGCTCATTCCCATTTCATGGAAGCATCTAGTCAGCCTGATGAGTTCAAATGTTTGCACACATAAACAATTATGTAGTATATGTTTAATCTGGAGTGTGTGCAGTGCGCCTACTATACTTGCAAGCAAGCACACTAGGGTGCAAGGCACTGCCTACAACTCATAACTTCTCTGTGAAAGACCAGCTTAAGAAGYGTAGTGGTTGAGTGCTAAAATTATTTACTCTTTTTCTGCTGCGAGATAGGATTAGGAGAAAAGTAAAGCAGGCTCAAAACTTAAAAGGTTATAAAGACAGGTTTATTAACAAAACTACAAAAGAAGAAAAAATTAATGAGAACCTGAATAAAACCTTCAAAACACTTCCCTCTCCCCCGACAGCTACTTTTCCCTTCTCATGGACAATGTATAGAAACAAAACTTGGAACCCTAGGTCAGTTACCACTTATAAAATAGTCTTTCATCAGTTCATTTAGAGAGAGGTCTCTTTTAGTCTGCCATGGAAGCTTCCCCACAARAAAAAATAAAGAACAGCTCACTCATGGTTTTTAATTCTCACAAAAGCAGTTGCCCAGGAAAATGTTTCCTTAGAGAAAAGTGGAAAAAACTGTCTATTCAACAAGCAAAGTGTTCACAAGCACAAAAAATGAACAATGTTAAACAACAAAACCTCTCACTGTTCTGAAGTGAGATGGCAATATTGAGRAAGTCCTTGCCATGGTGTGTAGCTCAGCTTGCCCAGTCTCTTATCGGTCCTCTGGCACTGAAAATGCCGTCCTGGGCCCCAGTGGGCAGCAGGCGTGAGCTCCAGGTGTTTTCTGGGTTTTTCAGTCCAGAACAGGTTTAAACAGTTCCAAGAAAAAGSWAAAAAAACCAGTCCAGGGAACTTCTCTGTCGCAGCCAAAAACTGACTAAAAGCAAAGGAGAGCTCTCTCTGTCTGCAGACAGCACAGTCCAGGAGCAGAATGCAGGGGAGTGAGCATAGTGTCTGCAAACAAATTGTGCTCTTTTTTACCAGAACCAGTCTTAAAGGTGTAGAACAAATATCCAGCGTATACAGAACAGACAGTTGGGGATACAAGCATCATAAAGTCACCCTAGGACATCCCAGCCCTTATCCTCATATCATCAACTTACTACCAAAACTAATATATATTACTGTTGCCTTTCTAATGGCTACACCAGATGTCAATATTCAAACCTACTCACTGGTTGGTTTTGCTATAACTTTCTTGGAAAAATCACTTCCTTGCAAAATCAGCAAATGAAGTTAAGGCCATACATATGCTACACTGTAAGAAAAGAGCAGAGACACTCAAAAGCATTGCAGTTTACCACAAGTACCTTTTGTAGTAACAGTTCCCAATTAATATGTCTCTCAATTAAACCCTACCCATAACAAACAGTCAACTTGTAAGGTGTGCAAATACTGAGTCTTGTTAATTCTGCATTCTAATGATATCACAATCTCCCTTTTAAATTTATTTGCTTGGCTCTAATAAGGGATTTGGTGCAGTGAAGCTGTTGTTATACAGTAGTTCATCTTTAGAGCCAATGCATTTGTCACTTTGTGTAGTTCAAATTTGGGACATTATGCCACCTGTGCTGCTGAGGTCAGAGCAAACCTTGCAGAGGGAAGTGCAGCCACTCGGGTTTAGTCCACTAAGCCTCAGTGGCAGTTTCCATCACCTTACCTATCCACTGCCAGTTGGTTTCAACGGCTTGAAAAACCCATGACCAAATGCACGTGTGCTTCAGCTGAGGACTGAGACTACTATTTTAATAAGTTAATGCTTAATGAGCTTTTATACTATTTTGTTTACCCATCAGAACCATGAGTGCAGTCTGATAATTTCATTTTCATTTATGGTCAAACAAAATGTGGAAATTATTTAGCCTTCAAATTTTTTTTTTTTTTTGTAGGAAAATGAAATTTAATTCAGCCTCCCCAAAGGATACTACAAAATGAGATCAGATTTTCAATAAAAGTTATTCATGTTTACTTAATTTTTAATATATGTTAAGTAGATAAAATTAGCCTCTGTACAGCTGTACAGCTGCCAGCAAAGAGCTAGGCACCATCTAAGTGCACAAGAATTAATTCCCTTGGCTGTCAGTATAGAAGATAGTATCCATATTCCTTGTCTTCTTTCTTATCAAGTGATTATTCCTGRTCAAAATTGTCTTCCACAAATATCCCCCCAAAACACTTAGAGAGTTGTTCACCACAGATACAGGCAGGTAGCACAGGAATGGAATTGGACAAGGATAAAATGGATTGCTGTTGCATAGTTTGTAAGATACCTACTAAATATGATGATTCAAGTGGAAGCTGTGTTTTGTTACTGGAAAGGCTCAGTTACATAGGGAAGCTAAGTCAAGGAGAAARGAGATACCAGGCAAAAGCTGAAAAGGTCAGCAGTGAAGTCCTTTCTCATTTCTGCCTTTGTACCTTCTCCAAACACCACTAGGATGTATTCTGGTTTCAACTGCTTTTGTGAAAAGGAAGTAGCCCACTGGGAAGTGATGGTATAAAATCAGATGGAAACCTACTCATTTTCAGCAAAGTTATAGTGACAGTACAATTTACCCTAGGTAGAGAAGGCAGCAATGGTGATTCCTCAAATATGACACTACTGGAGAGAGTAGGTTACAAAACAGCCCTCTCCTACAGTTTTCAGGGTTAAACTGTGYCCATAGTAAATGCTTAGCTACAACTCAAACCTTTTCTAGCTAACTTGAGGCTTTTTAAAAAGCAGTTTTTCTTAGCTCAGACCAACCATTAGGTGAAGAACTGGAAGTAGTGAGAGAAAAACGGATTTATGTGTGTGCATCAAAAGGAGAATATATCCTTTTGCGAATTATTTCCATGGATCCCCTACGTACAAATGAAGAGATATGTGATACAGCAATTCATTGTTCTGACATACATTGCAATCATGATGTGCAGTTTTTAATGCATCGTGTTACATTAAGCTTAGCCCATGGTTTAACACCATGTAACATAAATTTCTGTGAAGGGAGTAACATAACATGATACTGTCTTTTAAAAGACACACACGATTTTTTCAGATCACCTACTTTTTATCCATGAGTGCCCAATCCAAAAATCAAGGTGGCAGACGAAAGTGGATTGAATGAGTATCCACAAACCAGAGTATTTATCTTGTGTAGTTTTGCTCACTGCTACCTGTAGTCAATGACTCCAGTCAATTTTTATGTTGTAATGCATGAGCAAAGTTGATGGACATATTTTTTTGACACCCCTAGTTAGATTTTATTCAGGGTCAATCAAGGGAGACCTGACAGCCGTTAAGACTATAAAACACACTGAGAATCCTCACAAGTGTTTATTTCTCAATAAAGACAGGAGCTTTGATTATGAACCTGTCACTAACCTTATCTCTTTTTGTYCTACCTTGGAGGCAGGCTTTCTATTTTAATTGATAGTTTATTTTAAAATAGACATATCAGTTTTAATGATTCTCATTGAAATTAAATAAAAAATGAACTATTGATTTGACAATAACTGGATATAATAAAATCTCAAGTGAAAGATCAAACTCATATCTGAAGTTTAAAGAGCTCACAAAATAAAGCTGCATGTGATGAATCTCATCAGAAGAAAA
Organism: Alauda arvensis; assembly: GCA_902810485.1. Classification (NCBI taxonomy): domain Eukaryota; kingdom Metazoa; phylum Chordata; class Aves; order Passeriformes; family Alaudidae; genus Alauda; species Alauda arvensis. The sequence continues at coordinate 303,840 of CADDXX010000080.1, read as the reverse complement.
GAAAAATAATTACATTTTATATATTTATGTGTACTCATAATTTGTTTATTTATCTTCCCCCAAATCATTGAAGTCAGGATTTTTAAAGACTTTTCATATACATTTCTTAAAACCTGTCTTCAGTGCTTTCTGTATTCCTAAATTATCAATGTAAATTTTAATTTAATCCTTTTTGTGGTACAATACAAAACAAAACCATGACACCAACTCACATCTGTGTGGTGTGGATTTGCCTGATCATGTGGTTCAATACAAAATTTAAGTACCAGCCAAGAAGAAGTCCTCTGGTTTTTGGACATATTAGAAACTGCAATTTGTCTCACTCAGGATGATGTTCTCCAATGAAGAAGAAATCTTTGCCAGTGCTTATCAGACAGGAACATGTAGGTAGCAAACAAAGGTGGAGGACAGCAAAGTGGCTGCCACCAAATAGGCAGATAATTATAATATCTCATATGTAACATTCCTACATGTAATATCTTACATTTAACATTCTGAATGCTTCTCACAAGTCAGTAAAATAGACAAATAGTACCTGTAAAGTGTAACAGCAAGATGAAACAGTATTAGAAAGTCCAAGAGAGATAAAAAATGTATGCTTTTAATAAGACACAAATCTCTATTGACAGAGATAAACATGCTGTCATGGTGTAGCTTGATGCTGTGAAGCAACTTGCAAAAAAATTACGCTGTGGTTAAAGTTTAGCACTCTACAATATCACTYTAGCACATTTTAAGTCATTTGTAAATTGGTGAGTTGTTGTTTCTTAATTATCAAAATGTGGAGGTTTCTGGTGAGTTGTTGTAGTAATCTGTTCATCTGGCCTAAGTTATTCGATAGATCTATTAATCATTGGAAAGGAAGTGTTAAAATAATTGCTAATAAAACCTGCTACTGGTACAAATACTGTTGACACTGTAAGTAATAAGAACAGATTAGTTCTGTAAAAGAAATTGGATTGCTGGGTGAAATAAACTTATTAAAAATAAATAATTTCAATGCTGGAAAATCAGGCTCACAAATGTAGAAGTACAGAATATAAGTTAGATGTATGGAGTGAAAAAGTGTGACTTGGGAACCCATAGCCCCAGAGAAGGACTGTGGGGTTGTGATGGTAACCAGCTAAACATGAGCCTGCCTATAACACTGTGGCTGACAGGGAGCAGGTAGCACCCATTAAATATACTGTCATTTTGGTATGGTGTTGGAATCTTAAATATCTAGCAATGCTGAAAGGGTGAGGCTGGCTGAATTCTCATACCTAGATTTACACTTTTAAAAGGGAAAAAGAGCTTGTAAGGCTCAGAACAAATCTATGGCAGTAATACAGTACCTGAAAAATACACCCTATGCAGCAAGCCACAAGAAGCTAGTGGCTTTCGTCAGTGTGATTTTCTGCACAGCTTAACTGCAAGTCGCAGTGTAGAAATTAGCATGTGAAATCTCTACAAAGGCTTATGTTGTAGAAACACCAAATGGTTTGTGTTGGAAGGGACTTTAAAGACCATCTTATTCCAACCCTCCCCACCACAGGCACGGACATCTTCCACTAGACCAGGTTTCCCAGAGCTCCATGCAACCTGGCTTCCAACACTTCTGGGGATGGGGCATCAATCGCTTTTCTGGACAACTTGTTCCTGTGCCTCATGACCCTTACAGTAAAGAATTTTTTTCTTCTATCCAATCTAAATCTGCCCTCTTTCAGTCTGAAATCGTTCCTCCTTCTCACTGTATGCCTTTCTTGAAAGTTCTTCTTCAGTTCTCTTGTAGGCCTGTTGTAGGTACTGGAAGGTGCTATAAAGTCTCCATGGAGCCTTTTCTTCTGCAGGCTGAACAAAGCCAATTCTCTCAGGCTGTCCTCACAGGAGAGGTACTCCATTCCTCTTAGTATCTTGGTCTCCCTCATCCAGACTCATTCCAGGACATCCATGTCTTCTTCTGGGGGCAGGATGCAGCACTGCAGGTGGAGTCTATAGCAGTGAAGCAGAATCCTCTCCTTGCCTTACTGGCCATGCTGCTTTTTATGCAGCCCAGGACACAGCTGGCTTTCTGAGCAGCAACTACCTGTTGTTGGGTCATGTTGAGCTTTTCCTTCACCAATACTCCCAGGTCATCTCCTCAGGGCTGCTCCAAATCCATTATCCACCCACCCTGTACTTGTGCTTGGGATTGCTGTGACAGACATTTGACATTTGGCATTGGTGAAGTTCATGAGATTTGCATGGGCCCAACTCCCATACCTGACAGGATTCCTCTGGACAGCATCCCCTCCCTCCATCGTCAAGCGTACCATCCAGCTTGATGTTTGTGAAATGTTTTTTATTAAGCTTAAGTAAGTAGTGTCCTGGAGTGACTTTATGATGCTTGTATTGTCTGTTCTGTTTATGCTGGATATTTGTTCTGCACCTCTAAGACTGGTTCTGAGAGTGAAGGGGGAGAAAGAAGTGCACAGTTTGTTTGCAGAAACTGCACTCGCTCCCCTGCATTCCTGTTCCGGAACTGTGCTGTCTGCACACAGACAGTRGGAGTGCTCTCCTTTGCTTTTTAGTCAGTTTTAGCTAGCTGAGGCGGGGAAGTTCCCTGGACTTTGGCTTTCTTTTTCTGGGAGCTGTTCAGCCTGCTCTGGACTGAGAACCCAGACAAACACCAGGGCCTGGGCCTCAGCGTTTTCCAGTGCAAGAGAGACTGATGAGAGACTGAGCGAGCTGAGATACACCCCATGAAAAGGACTTTCTGAATTTGCCATCTCTTCAGAACAGCGAGAGGTTTTATTGTTTAATATTATCCAATTTTTTTTGCTTTATCCTTGTGAATACTTTSCTTCTTAAATGAGCAGTTTTTTCCACTTTTCTCCAAGGAAATCTTTTCCTGAACCAGTTGGGGGAGGGGCCTTAAATTTGTTTTTCTAGAGGAACCCCATTCAGAGGTTTCTTCCCAAAATTTGCCCTAAACCAGGACAGTGAGTTTTAAACTGAATGGGTCACTCAGAATTATAATACTGTGTGATTCAATCTGCTATTTGCTTGCTCTACTTGCTCAGCATGAGCAGCTGGATTTGCTGGAGCCCTGGGCTGCAGCAACCACATATGTTGGGATAGAGCTGATTTGCTTGATAGCTGGTACAGTGTTGTGTTGTGTTGTGTCTTTAATTTGGGATGAATATTAATAACACACTGATGTTTAGTTGTTCCTAAGCAGTTTTTATCCCAAGTCTAGGTCTTCTTTCATTACTATGTCCTGACTGATGTAGTGCACAAGAGACGCAAATCAGAAGACAAGGAGGCTGTAGCCATCAGCAGAAGCTACAGTTCCACAAGATAAGAGCAGTTAACAGCCTGGCTATAGGGAGATAGAGAAAGAATCCAATATGGTGTTAGAAGATCCCAGCCCARAAATCACCATTGGACTTGAAATCATGTGAAGAGTGTGTGAGGGCATRTGCATAAATCATGAGAGTCTAATTGCCCAGAGGTTTTTTTCTTCTGGGTCAGTTTAAGCTGATCTGTTGCTGTATCACTCTATTAAATGATGTATTTTTGTAAATCTGACACCTGAGACTCTGCTGCAGAAAACCCAGGACAGAGTCTGAAGGAGGAAGTGTACCTGAGAATGAGCATATGTGCAGGGATTTGAAAGGGAGCCCATCAGCCCCACTGAGAAGAGACTCCAGTCCTAGCAGGGAAAGGCTGGGTGGTGTGTGTGACACTCCTTGAATGGTGAGAGAATTATTGAGCTGTGTCTTCTTGTTTAACACTTGGTGTTGTTTCCTGATGTGCTGAGAGTGCACTCAGTCCTACTGTGCATGTTACTGACAGATGTTAAACAGTGGCAGTTCCAATACTGACCCCAGAGGAACATCACTTGTTGCCAATGTCCACTTTGACAGCAAGCAATTTTACTATGACAATGTGTTGGCTAGCCAGCCAATTCCTTATCCACCAAGTGGTCCATCCATCCACTCAGGTAGTCTAAGTAGTTCTTTCCATCCCTAAAACCTGCTTGTCAAAATGCATGCACGTAAACCTAGGAACAAGACTCATCTTACTTAAATGAAGCTGAGTCATGATGTTTGGTTCATACAGTGTAAGTTGGATATCTAAAACTGTTTGGATGATTCATCACCTACAAATGAAGCTAGGTGAGATTAATTCAGACTGAATGCCTAAGCTGGAAAAGTGGCATGCCCCCAACTCAACTCTGTTTTAATCCTGGGTATGTTTAAAGTTTGTAGGCACTGTATTTCCAACATTGACTTAAGGGAAAATTCCCCTAAGCACACAGAGAAAGACCTCAACAGTGGCCATACATAGCATGCCACACCTATGACTACTCTAGAAATTCCAGTAAGGTTTTCTGTCCCTTCCTTATCTTTGCAGTGATTATTTGCTTTTGGTTTAACTCCACAGCATAACCCAAATTGTCCAGGATTTGGAAGKACATGGGTCAATGCACAGTTTTTGCTGTCAGGAAAACATCCACAGTGAGAGCACAGAAAATATTAAATATGGAAAAAACTTACTTTTAGCCTGTACATGATGCTTCGTGTTTGCTACAATAATTCCACATGATTGAAGCCAAAGCAGAAAGAAGAATAACAGTGCAGCCAAGTGATTGGGTCGTCTCCCTGTGAGAAAATATTCATAGTCAAAATAGTGAATTCAAAATAGTAGGCGGCTAGGGAGGGCTCCCACCTTGGAAAGTTCCTGCTTGCCTGGTTATATGGATGCTGTCCTAGGAGACTTCCTTGGCAGAAAAGGGAGTTCAAGGAAGGTGAGAGCTCATACCACTGACCTACTGGTTAAAGCAGCAGCACCAATGCATTTAGGCTTTTAAGAGAAAAGATGTAACTGTCTAAATCCATTAGACAGTTCAGACAGGGCATCCTGAGTATGAGGAAGCACCTGAAAGTGCATCAGCAAAGACACTGAAAGGCTAAATTTGATATGGTATTCTCACTGGTACTTTCTTAAGTGCCCTRCTCAGTTTGTAGTTGAAGACATGTAATGCCCCAGTGATTGTACCAGCAGCCCAGCTATGCAGTRAGCTTTTGGGAATTTCTAGAGGTACTGAGAAGTTAGAATTAAAATAGATGTTTCTATTTAATTTAAGAATATATGTAAAATTAATYGCATTAACAAAAATTGAATTCAGATGTAAAACACTTCAACCTCTAAAAAAGGTTAGATTTTCTCAACATTATTTCAGTTTACTAGAAAGATTTGCCTACTCAAAGAAAGCTACTTGGCAATTAGAAGAAAAACATTACATTTTTAAGGTCAACACAGACTTTATTAAAGTAATTATTGTGTCTTCAAATCCAGTAATGTGCTACTTTTTCCTGTACTTCTTTTACTTCCTTTACCATATGCTGATATATGTCTGTGCTTGCTTTTCAGATATTGTTCAGAAATGCCTGTTTCCTTTCTTTTAGCTGAACTGGCAGGTACAGTGCTTTTGTTATTTAATTATCATTGCCTATGGAAAATTCTGAAGTGGCTTGAAGGTTGAAAATGTGGCATTGTTTTGTGTTCTAATCTATTAACAAAAAAAGTGGACAATATGGACAAAGCCCTAATRGTGGGAGGTCAGATTTCCAAATATATTTTGGTGCCTAGAGATGGAGACAGATGACCARTGGGAGTTTCAAAATCCCTCCTACAGATTAAATGTCTAACTCCTATTGACTTCAGGGTAAATGAGGCAGTAGCCCCTATAGGCACTTCTGATAATTTCACTAGCCATTTATCTGCATGTTGGACATCTAAGTATTAGCTCCTGGAGACAAGAAGTAATTCCTCAGTTCACTAAATGTATCCTCTTCTTTCATTGAGTAATCTGGCTAGTTTTAAATAAACTTCCTTCTTATAGGGAAATAAAGGGATGCCATATGTTTAAGACAGTTAAATAGAATTARTTAAACCAGTTTTATGCATTTAAATTGATTTTTAATTTCCACCCCAATGAATTTTGATACAAACCACCAAAAAATGATCATTTAGGAAAGAGAASTGTTTTGTCTTTTCCTGAGATAATATGTATGTAAAATTTAAATATCTGGATAAATTAGAATGACTGTCACACTCTCATCATGTATATTTATATGATAAAATTTAAAAATACATCGAAATATATCAAGTACATTGCACATATAGTTGCAAATCAGCTTATGTTAAAAAGAGAAAATGGGAAGAGCAGGGAAGGGCAGGGAGCTAAATTTTCTTAGTGGGTACATGAATAACAAGACCTATGTGCACAACTTTTTTGCACCACTTGGAAAATTTCCTTCTACTACATTTCCCTGAGGCTTGAAAAAAACCTTTTTTTATCTCTAAGGGTTATATAAGGCCTAAATTAATATTTAATGGTATGGAAACAATAATGTGACAACCTTCCAGTAAATACAGCTTTGTGGTGTTCAACATGTTTTACAGTAAAGGTGTTATTCAGTCATTTATTGGTGCTGTGAGCATCTGGAAAGAAAGGGGGAAAACCTCAAACAAAACTAAACAGGTGCTGCCTTAGAGGAACTGCCTTGTCTGAGAATTGAGAAATATGAACAGAAATTGAGAAATATGAAATACAAACTTCTAGATAWATATGACAGGGTTTGCTTGGCTTGATCTCCTCTGTGCCAGATTTGGTTTCATGTATAAATGCTTGAGTGTTTATTTACCCTAAACCATTTAATTAGAACCAGTGGGTGACTCCAACATTTGCTAATTTGCTTTATTTAATTATGAAGTCCTTGTTTAGCCCAATTTGTCCTCCAGCAGTCCCTATTCCTTCTGCACCAGGGAGTGTGTGGGCCACAGAAGGCTGCAAAAGGCCCTTTTAATTTTCTCTGTGCGAACAGAAGAGTAAGTGGGACCTTAAAGCTGTCCTCGCTGGCCAGGGTATCCATAGCCAGCAAACGGCTGCTTGAATTTTGGAAACTTCTGCAATTCTCCTTTTAATTTGGTGTTGCAGCAGCCTAAAAGTGGAGGCAGCAGAGCTCAGGGAAGCCTGGCCAAACTTGCGAGAATTTGAAACATCTGAAGGAAGAAAGGGAGGACTCAACTCTTTCCTGCGCACAAACGCAGAGCAGAGTAAATCTTAACCTGCAAGTCCTCTTCTCTGCTCAACACCATGATGAAAACWTGTGACAGCTATAGCTGGTCTCTAGCTGCACAGATAATTTGGCTTTACAGACACCAACTGGAGCAGCCTAGCTTGTTAGAAGATAGAAGTAATAAAATCCCCCAGCGTGTCACTGATAGGTAATGTTCAAACTCAAACAGGGGACCTCGGCCAATCCAGGAATAGAACCAGGAATGCACCTGTATCATTGGCCAGTGAGCTGRGYGGAGTTAGGACCCTTAACAATGATATTTGTAGATGCAGGAAATTTGAGGGCCTATGYAAGGGGKCGGACAGCAATAAAATTCASCTGTYGCTGCATGATCTCAGTGTGTTCTTGGTGCATTCCTGTCTSCATCATCAGCAACAAAAACAAGGTGCTCTTCTCCTAGGCTTAGCTGTTTGTGTGTCARCCACCTTTCCCAAGGTTTCTAGCCAGCAAGTTTCCATACCTGGGACCTGCTGCTGTGCCTGCGTGGGAGTTAGTCCRCATCACTAGCAGTCCTGGGATGTGAGATGAGCAGTCTCAGGGAATCTCAGGTGAACCTTCACCTCCTGGGGGCTTCCCTAACACCCTTGGGGTTCTCTGCTTCAAGAACTAGTGTTACTGTTGATGTGCCAGTGCTGTATGTACTGAGGAAAGATCTTCCCTCTATCAGCTCATAGGCACTGACTGTGAGATGTGGCACAAATGGAACAYAATGTCTTCTCACCCATTTCAAATAAAAGACCAACAACTCAAATTTTCTCTCTCATGTCTMGCTGAAGGGCTTGTGAGTTAAAAGCACTTGTATAAAGTTGCTGGATTATGAAGTATGTATTATTTATTATTTTCATGCTTGCAAGAGTTTGACAGAAGACAAGGGGAGATGACAACTGAAGRGAATATAGAAAAGAGGTACATTAAAAGAACATGAGAAAGACTTTTTCAGCTTGTTCCTGCTTATATACTGACTTGATTAGATTAAATACATGTGTACATTTATTCCATACCAGAAATAAATTATGGTGATAAATACAGATTTTACAAGTGCAACTTGGAAGAAAAGAAACTACTCAGAGGTGAAAATGTGAGCAATTATATAATCTATGTGCTTACTGTCACCTGTTTTGTGCTTTCCACTTGTGTTTCATGGAAAATGGCTATTGAAATGTTTTGAAAGTATTTTGACAGTATTTAATGGCAAATTATTTGCCCCTCCTCCTGCCCAGCACAAGATGTTAATAAGTGCAAGTTTGGGCAAAAGTGGAATTGGATCACTGTCTTATCTGATTCATAGAAGCTTCCTACAACAGAATAAATGTCTTAAGACTTCTTATGTCTAATATTAATAACAGATATCATACTCCTCTGGGAAGAGTCTCCCCCTCTAGAAAGAGAAGAAACACCTGCTGCATTTTACTAAGATAACTTATTTGAAAACTGCAGCATTCTTCATCTGTTCCATTTTGGCAATCCCCAAGCATCTAGTTCTCTTGGGGTGAGAGTTCCTTGCAAAAAGAGAGAAAAAGGAAATCAATTCAGTAACGCTTGAGAGCTGGTGAGGTAACAATAGGCAGGCTCCTGGGGACAGATCCTTCTTTGGAGTAAAATGCCTCAGCTCTTCCAGATTTACAACAGTTTAGACCAGAAAAAAGCTCCCCTTTGAGCACTATACTGSTCCCCTTGGGAATAAGAATAGACCATTTCAACACAGATATTGGAGGAGATGTACAATCTTTGCTTCTATTTATAAAGTGTAAAAAGAGGCAATCTCTTCAAATTGTGGGAGTTTATCTTGAAGTTTATATGATATTCTTTCATAAATTGCTGTTGTAGCAAGAAATTGAAGCCATTTATCAGCAGGTATTGGAGATGTTACAATGATGCATTATGATACATTTAGCTACCAATATTTAGCTATCAATATGATACATTTATCATCAATATCTACCCAATACTACCAATGATTTAGCCGGAGAGGTTAGATGAAAATACTCTGATGTATCATTAGGGAGACAGAGTGTCTGGAATGAAACACTCAAGTATCATTTATATTTCTTCGGCTACTGTGTCCCAAAATTGTATCACTGCAGTCCAGGGGGAATCTTAGAGTGTCTTCCCTTTACAGGTAGGAAGTTCTGCCTCCTTACACAGAAGTTTGCACAGTTTTGATTCCTGAAAAGACCAACATCCAGGTGAAAGTCATGATCTAACTTAAAGGARTGTGATTTAAGCATACATAGCCTGTTTTATTACTTGTGTTACTAATTAAAGTCAGACAAAGGGACTTAAATATTGCAAATTTAGATTCTGAGGCTTTTCGCCCAGCCAGTTTTCTAAAGTGTCAATGACCATAAAATCTAGTTAATAAAGAAATTAGCACTCCAAATCCTGAGCATATAGCACTCAAAAACAAGTGCTCAAACAAATGTCTGAATACGTAGGATAAAATGCACTTGTGTAGGCTGCATGTCACATGAGCAGTCATTTCTCTCACAAGATAGCTGAAATACAGAATCTTAGAATTACATAATGGTTTGGGTTGGAAGGGACCTKTAAAGGTCATTTAATTGAGTCAGCAATGAGCAGGGACATCTTCAACTAGATAAGCTTGATCAGAGCTTTGTCCAGCCTGACCATCCCAGGGATGGGGCATCTGCCCTTCCATATCCTCTTTCAYATTTTTCTCAGCATTTCAGCTGATGAGTGAATAGTAAGCTATTGAGMACAGCTAGCTATCCATGAGTGTATCATTTTGTAATTGAGTATTGGATAGCAAGAAGTAGGCATCCATGGGTAGAAGTTGTGAATGGCACTCCTATTCTCCTAATTTCCTCTTCTTGAAATCTAGATAATTTAAGGTTGGATGGTTTAGAATTTGCTAAGTCAATGTTTTGTGAAATACTTTATTCTGATTGAATGTTTGCTTTAAATTTTGCTAGGTTCTGGATTTTCTAAAGTTTTCCAGTAAAGTTTGTTTTTTAACCTCCTGGGAACTTTTACCAAGTTGTCTTTTGTGTCACTTCAGGGAAAAGTAGCACCTTATGCCATTTTTAGATAAAGCACTAAGTGAGGGCTGGGGCTTTACACCCCTCACTACATTAGAGACATTGAGGTGCTGGAGTATGTCCAGAGAAGAGCAACAAAATTGGTGGAGGGTCTAGACAGGAAGTTTAATGAGAAACAGATGAAAGAGCTGGGTTTCTTCAGCCTGGAGAAAAGGAGGCTCAGTGGAGATCTTATCATTCTCTACAACTGCCTGAAAGGAGACTGTAGCCAGGTGGGGATCAGATTCTCCTCCCAAATAACAGGCAACAGAGCCAGAGGAAATTGGCTTCAAGTTACACCAGGGGAGGTGTAGATATCAGATATTAGGAAAAATTTCTTCAGGGTCAAGCTTTGGAACGGGCTGGCCAGGTGTTTAGGGACATGTTTAGTGGTGGACTTGGTAGTGTAGGGCAACAGTTGGTCTCGATTATCTTAGAGGTCTATCCCAACCTTAATGATTCTGTCGCTCTCTGATTCTGTATTTCAATTATGKGTACACATATTAAGACTGCAGCAGATTATGTGTGTTCAGCTATGTCTCACTGAAAACAATAAAAACATTCTTCTTCACATTAATGCTTGTTCCCTGGTATCATTTGACATCCCTAACAGCCATTCAACAACGTCACACATCACGACAATTCCCAGAACAGCAACTCTGAAACAGGTTTTTCTCTAATGTATTTTCAATTAATCATGCTGAAGAGAAGAGAAAGTGTTTTCAGTAAGTTTATTCAGAGTCCTCTAAAATCTTTGTTCAGATCCCAAAGTCTCTGAGCACCTAATTTTGATTACATGCAGTTTTATTAATTAACAATATATGGACAGTAACGTTCTGTGGACATAAAAGCAATTCAGACTTGCAAACATCAAAAAGACTATGAGAATCTCAGATTGAGCTGACAGCTGAATAAGTAATATGAAAGYTGATCAAATAAAYCATGAAAGTATAAGGAGAAAGTGTRTATYTCAGGGAARTTCTAAACTAAARAATGGCTGTACTTAACAAAAGAAGGAAAGGTTTTTGCATGTGTCTGAATCCTRGAAATGATAAGGAAGAAAATAAATGCCATCATACTTTTTAGCATAAAAAATACTTTCCCTGCTCTGGAATGCTGACCTCAGTTCTACTTGCTAAATCTAAAAGACACATTTGCAGAATTAGGCTAGGTCTCTACTGCACCAGAAAAAAAAAAAAAAAGCTGATGACAGCCCAGAGCAGGGACCCCAGCAGCTGATTTTTCTCTCAGTCTCAGACAGTGCCACTGTGCCTGCATGTGTTCAGGCTGAGCTTTTCACTGCGCTCAAGGTAGAATGGGCTGCAGCTGAGTACTACCATGTGCCATTATCAAAGACCARTCTTATGTCCAAACAATGGACAGGTGAAGTAGATTAGACTCAAGCTCARGGCTGGACATGGAATCAATGTGGCAGTGTTGGAACAGCTCCAGAACACCTGGAGAATGAAAATCATTAAAAGAAAATGGAGATAGTTGTAGGCATGGAAAAAAAMCTGACATGCAGATAAAGGATCAAGAGATTTTATTTCTTTTCTATGTAAAAAAGGATGATGTAATAAAAATATTTAAAATTACAAATAGCCTGTAGAAGACATTTTCCTTTCTGTGTTACAATTCAAATACAATAGGGCACAGAAATAAGAAGACAGCAAATTCAGAATGGTGAAATTTTTTTTTCACATGGCAATTAGCTAAACAGTCAATGCCACAGGAYATCAGTGAAAGCAGAACTCAGAGGAAGAATTAGCTTCTGCTGTGAAAAACTGAATGCAATGTGTTTATGCCAAAGAACTTTGGAAGAGACATAAATTTTTAGCTTTGAGGGCTAAGCTAGTCTCTGGACACCAAATACCAGCTGTTAATTCACAAATTACTTTCACAACAGGTATGTAAGCCCACATACTACCTTCTGAAGCAGATGCGTCTATGGACAGGGCACCTTAGCCTAGACTGGTGGTCATGATCATAATAGTTGTTTGTCTCCTAGTTTAAATTGTTTTTAAATGTTAGAAAGGAGTGCTAGTTTAGTGTTAACTTAAAAGCAAAGGAMAAATTGTGGTAACTGAACATCATCAGTCTTGAAGAAAAGTGACTAGAGGTATGCTTAATCATGATTTATTACATGCACTTGCTAAGTACGAGTATTTAGAGCAACACCAGAACTAGATGCCCAACCCTTTAAAACTTCATTCAAGAAAAGCAGCTCTTTGTGCTACCRGACATTGATCCCACAGATGAAAATTATTGAATCAGGCTGAAAAATCTCACGTAACATTTTATGTTGACCTGACACTTGGTAGAGGAACATTTTGATGAAATGGCAAAGATCAGTCTTCTCATGCTGGATTAAAAATTTTGGGAAACAGGAACTAAGCAAGAGAGCTGCAACAGAGGCCAGGAAGTGAATTCCAGGAGCATAATGTGGCTTTCTTGCATTTGCATCCTGGCCTCTCATTAAAAGCACGGAGAAATCAGTGACATGGTTTTGTCATGCAGTCAGGGTATGAACCTACAAAGTGTCCTTGGGTTTCCCTGCTTATACAGAACCATTATCTTTCCACCAGTGAGCAAACCCCTTATTTAAATGGGTGCTTTCAACCATGGGCAAGGCTGTGAGCAGGGATGAGCGTCACCATCCATGTGGCGTTGACAGAGCAAAATTAATTCAGTTTGATGTTCTCTTATGGTAGCCTTGATTTTGAGTTAAGATAAGGATTGACATTATTTTAAGAAAACTTCTGATCAGATTGAATTGTTTTTAGTGTAATTGGAAAAGCACTAATGAAAAAGGAGGAGGCAAAAAAGAACAACAGATCCTCAGAGAGCTGCTTACTAGCATTTAGTTAGAAGAATTTAAATCAGTAATGAACAATTCAGATTTGCTGCACACATCTCTAAAAGATATATTAAAACATCTCATTATTCAGTCTGAATTTTTTTGTTACAAGGCAAATTTAAGTTACATCTGCACTCTGTTTTTTAAAGGACAGCTAATTCAGAGACTTACAGAGGTGTTTTATTTGGGATTGTTCTAATAGATAATTTTGTGCCATTTTCTCTAATCTTAAAATAAAAAAATACATGGGTGGATTCTGTCATGGAAAGTAGGTATMCTGTCCTAAAGCACAGCTATATAATTATGTTCTCTTTTTCTTGTACRGTAGGATAACCATTCATGTGATATGTGCTCTCTAATCTAACTAAATACCCTGGATACAAATGGAGTTCAGGCAACTTTAAATATGTGCAAAATTCACAACTTTATACTTTTAAGATTTTGTTTCCCTTTTTCTTCGCTCAGAAGAGAATACACGTGCRATTTTAGTAAAATAATCCTTTGGTACATCTACAGGGACCATTTCTGATATAGAATTAAATCGTGGTACAGCAGAGTCTTTTATTACATTTACATGACCCCATAAAGATAACTTTAATAGTTCCCCATAGAGCAAAACCCTCCTTAATTTTGTTAATTATTTCCCCCCAGTTATGCTTAGCTATGTCTTCTAATTCAGTATTGATCTTGATACTGGGATCTGTGAAATACTTAGCAATCTACTTAAATCTCCATCCAGGAAAAAGATTTAAGGGACAGATCCTGGACAGAGCTGATACTTTAGAATTTTAATACCAATAATTTTAACCAGAAATCCTTATTTTCCTGCCTTTTTTTTTAATATGCTGTTAAATGAGTGCATATTACGTTACAGAAATAAAGAACTATTGAGCATGATTTCTGTCTAGAGGTTCTAAAATTGCTTTTCACTARTTGACTCCTGAGTCCATAACTGGCAATGGAGATGAAAGACTCCAGATCTCCACAAAAGAGATAGAGAGGAGGGAAGAGCTCATCCCATTCTGTTTGCTTTGGTGGGCCCTCAGTGAACAGTGAACGCAGATCCCTAGCAAACAAAGGGATCAAACATTTGTGTAGCCAATGAAGCGATAGTCTCGTCTCACGTCTGGAATTCCTAGTGCCTAAGAAAAATTTTTAAACTGCATCGCTGCTTGCATTTTCAAAGCARATTTTCTGACCATCACTACTTGCCTTGCTTCACATTACAGGGTGGTGATGGAGTGCACAGGCTGGATTCCTTTGGGATTAATAAGCAACAGAAGATGCATGCCAATTTCTAATGAGCATTCTGTCCATGTGAGCATAGGATGTCTTCATCCATAAAACCTGTTCAGTTTAGAAGCAGGTTTCATGCTTTAGACACTGTTTCATGCTTTAGACACTGATTCATGCTTTAGACAACACATGTTCCTCACTCTGCTGCTTGTTTTATTGTTGGATTATTTTACTGATGGATTCTGCCATTCTGGTGCTTGTTTGATAGTTGGACTAAGTTGCTCTAACAAATCTCTACATTAATGTCAAAATCCAAGRGCATTCTGCCATCCACTCTCCTATCCCATCACCCATTCTATCCATGGTATCTGATACACAACAGCAAATATCCCAAAGAGAGGTACAAACTTAATCAAGTAATTTAATTTCAGCTTTTGAAATTCTGATGTGATTATGAGAACCTAATGCTGTGACCAAAAAAAMCYCCTCAAAACCAAAAAGCAACAAACAAAAAAGGAAGGTCACTGGCCATACTTTATCACTAAATCAGAGGTATGAATAGATGTACAATCTTAATTTTTTTCACACTGAGTTAGTGTCATTTCAGAGCCCTCTGTGCYCCCAAGAGCAGTGTAAATGCTCCCCACTAGCACTGCCATTACCAGGTGGTGCCATGCCAACCCTTGGCTTACCTATGCAATGCTCTTGGTATTCTTTTCCTCCACTGATTGTAGTTTAAGGGCCTCTCAGTCAGTCACTCTGGCTTATGCCCAAAGATGTGTTTTCCCCATCAGTACAGGTRGATCCTGTCACTCCTCATTCTTGTCATGTCATACCAGTTCTAGCATGGCTTTTGCATCTCTTTAATCAAATAAGCTGTTCACACTCAGGTATCCATATATTTTTAAATCCTGTATCACCAGAAAAACAGAGACATATTCATATACCTACTTACCTACCTTACCAGTCTTTCTTCACACATGAAACAACAAATCATCTTGGCAGTGCATATAAAAAATTATCTATCCTCTGATAATCTGTTTTTGCACAAACTGTTCAGACAGACATCTCCTCATACGCTCAGAGTTGGAATGCTGGTGATTTTCAAAGTATGCATGTGTTGTGCTGGAAAAAAAAAATTCATCTACTAACTGGCAACAGTGCAGAATTAAGTAYGGGATTGGTATTTCCTACACAGAGTCAGTTTCACTGTTTTTTTTTTTCCTCTGCCCTTAAATAGTACCTCTAATATCAAAAGCAAAAAATGGAGCAATGTCCTCAGAGCAATAATTTAGCCTAGTCTTTCTGTTTCTTAATTCACTTGGAGGAAATATTTGGAAGAAACAGATACCATAGAATGTCAGGAGAAGGAATTAAAGGATCCTAAGAGAAGGAGGCAAGGTTAATTTATATTTTGCATTAAACAACAGTATGGTAAGGTATGGGTACTGCTAATTCCTTTCTGTAACTTGAATACCATTGTTTTTGAAAAAGGAGGATGAAAAACTGTTATAAACTCTTCTAATTGGGGCACAAATCTGAAAAGTTTCATAGAGAAATTACTGGGGGGCATGGTGGTTTTATATTAGAAGTAGTATCTGAGTACTTGTTTGATACAAATAAATCTGGTGAGACAGCCTTCATGTGAAGCCAGTTGCAGAGCAAACCTTGCAAGACATTTCTAAAATTCCACATCTTGTKTTTATAACTTATGCAGAWATTCATGCTAAAATTAAATATACARTTGATTATACTGAAACACCTGTAAATATAACTTCCCACCAGAAACTCCTCCTTCTTCCTCTCTGATCAGAAAAATGGAAATCATACACTTGAGAACTACRGAACAAGTCACTTGATATGGCATAATTATACATTTATTGTGTTTCTCTAAGCAGGGAGAAGCTGAACCCACAACAATGCGAAAAGTACTCCCAAGAGAAATCTAAGCATCTCTTTTTGCATKAAATAAAGGATTTTAACCATTTTATTTGCTTTAAATCAGTGCCCATGAATGCACTTCTTTCTTGTCTTTGCATTCTGAACTGCTCAGGAGGAAATTTTATGTATAATTCCACACCAATGCAGCACTTCTGCCCTTATTTGAATTATGTAAGCAAACAGCTTCTTGAAGTGCTTTTCTCCTCTTCATTCAAGACAACAGGTACTGAAATCAAGAAAAATAACAGGAGCTGACACTTCCAATTTAGCAAACAAGTAATTTTTAAAATGAAAAATTAGCTTCCCATGCTTGAGCTCTATCACTGCTTCAACCATAGTCCACTTGAGTGTACATAGCTACAGAAATCAGAGTGATTTCATACTCGTGTGAATGGACTTATGCACGTACTTAAGCAGGGTTGAAACATCCTTAAAATGTGTTGTTCCAGAGTTGCATATAAGTGTCATAAACTCCTCTTTCTCATTGATTTTTTTTTCCTAAATGGTAATAAATTCATTACTAACTGTCTGGGAAGTTAAGCCTAAACAAAACTGTRGGTTTTAATAAAGCAAAGGCAGGCTTAGAAACTCTCTAATTCATTCCTTCCCCAACTCCGTTGCAACAGACTAGCAATACAGATCTCCTATTCCCAAATTTCTGCCGTTGTGATGTTTTACATGGAAAGTCATCGGAAAGCACCAACTGATTACAAGTGCTCTCTTTGATGCACTTTCACCTGGCRTTGGACAACGAATTCCTGTTTTCTAATGCATCTCTGCAGCCAATTTGATTTAGCTGTATTGGACACTGTGGGAATTAAACATTTGTAGAAATAGGGTAACAGCCTTTACTTATAACACGTGTTCACTCTTTCATCCTTTTCTGCAGCTTGAATTACACTTACAGGAATGATCCAGAAGAGAGCTAGTTMTGTTTTCAAGAAATAGAGATGATGATATCATGATATTGTCAGGTTTAGAATGTGTAAAAGAAGCAGTGGCAAAGGTCATTGACAAGCAGTATCTACAAAGTTCCATAGGGATTGTTTGGGGGGTTTATTGTCTCATGGAAATCTGCAGAGATTTTACTCTGCAACAGTACTTGGCAGTATTTTTTGGACATACCACATACCACTTTTTAAAAATGGCCATGGGATTGATAGCATATGTGGTTTTGATCGCAAGGTTTTGCTCAGGAAAGTTTATTKACACATTCCTTGTACAAGGAAAGCTTGGAGATGTAGGAATGGTGCTAGAGAAAGGGTGCGTGCAGACAGACAGAGTTCTCACAAAAGATATGACATCTGCACAGGCAGGAAGGGAGACTTYGGACTTTTGCTAGTTAGTCACACTATGGTTGCTATCATGATGATTTTAGCAGACTTGCATAAAAGCAAGGAAAAATCAAAATTTGGATGTTCATATCTGAAGTTATACCTGATGAGCAATTGACACTTCAGATGCTTTCAAAATACTTTTAGTCATCTTATATACAGGCAAAAGAGAAGCATTTGCATGGATTTTGTGATATGCCACTAAACTAGTGAACAGTGTTCTTCTCCAGCTTTCAGAAGCCAGGGATGCTTCATATTTTACATACAAATAAWATGGTGTGAATGCACATTTCTGTTTTTGAAGGATGTATTTTCTGTTCAATGTCTGTSACATTTTATGCAGTGCTAAATCTGTAAATATTTTATGTTCTCTGTTGTTCACTCTATCTCTTCATGTTAGTATACTATACATGGATATGGTTATGAAATACTTTCTTCAGGTATTATGTATAGATTCCAGCATTAATTAAACCTGTTATATAGTAAGGACCCTTTATTTTGTAACTTTGTTCATAGGCAGTAAGTTTTATTACATCTACTTGTATATATTTTTATTTACCTTTTAAATAAAATTGCAGTTCCTTCAAGATAAAATGTGGAAAAGGTAAATATTAGTTTAATTACAAACTCCACCCCCCACCTTATCACAGAAATTCACCAACCCCCAAATTACTGTTACAGGTACTATTGCTATTTTCTACATCTGCAAAGATCTAATCAAATAATCTGGACAAAGTATATCAGGAAGATTATGAATAAGAGGGTAGTTTCACTAAATAAAAGATCCAAGGACAAAAATAATCCTAATACTTTTATATGAGCTTTTGTCAGAATATCAGATTCTGGTAAAATAGGCTGTGGAATTTTACTGGAAAATGTCAAGAAAAAAGTATGCTTCCTTCTCATGTCCTTCCGTCTCCTTAACAAAGTGTTAAGGAATACCTGTTGGAGTCTTATAAAGACAGGTATAGTTATGTTAAAGAACAATTAGTGCTTATTAGTGACCAGTGGGATTGTATTCAGTTAACTGGTTTGTTCTTGTGTTGTGGAGATATTTTTTCTCTTTGTTTGTTGGGTTTTTACTTTTGCCTGGTCCCAAATAGCTTTGTTCTATTTGTATAGTGGTGGCTGAGGTTATTGTAACAGGTTTCTACTCATTGTAAGTAGGAGCTGATCTGGAACTGAAAGCATGCTCACTGATTGATTGCCTGTCTGCAGGCAGTGGACAGAATCTGTGTTTCTTTTCAAGTTCAGAAAGATTCAGAAAACAAATCTAGAAGGTCTAATTTTTCCAATTAACACTGCAAAAGAAGAGTCCAGTTCTACTGAATTAATTAAAATACTGTAGTGTAGTAATGATGTAGTGATAACTACATTGACTAATCATCAATGTAGTTTTAAATTCAGTAACTAGAAGTTAATGTGAGATTATGATCTTGGTTTTATTCGTGCAAATCTARAAGTGTTTCATTTACATCCAGAGAGTAGCTTCATTCAGGGGTGAGCTCATTAGCAGAACCAAAGGAACTAAARACAAAATAAACACACCATTGTAAGATACAATTTAAAGTGTATCTTTTATTCTAAATACTATAATCCACATCAGAATAACTSAAAAATGTATTTGCTTCTTGTTTCCTATTATTACTTCAGTTGTGTCATGCACTGCACTAACTAGCGATTTTGTACATGCCATGTACCTAATTCTGATCTCATAGATACCTAAAATGGAAGTGCTAAGTCAGGCTCTGGATTTGTGGAGTTCGGTATATCTAAAACAAAGATTACAAAAAAAAAAAAAAGACTATAAAAAACACCACTCTAAGATCTAGTCTTAATTTAACCTTAACAATGCTGTAGAATAAAAAATTGAGATAAACTGCTCTTTGTTTTTGTTAAATGCATTTGGTTTAATTCAGACAGATGAAGAGATGCATCTCTTCAGTGGGAAATGAATTCAGTGCATGACAGCAATTCATAGAATTTGATTAAATAGATATAGTAGAAAACAGGTATAGGAAAAAGGCTACAGCATGAGGAAAATCTGTATTCAAAGATCTTCATAATGACTGATTGYGCTKGAGAACAAAAGATTTACTCTGTTTCAGATCTGACTTAGTTTTTAGGTTGGTTTCAACTACTTGAAATAATTTCCTTCTCACACATTTCAYTTAGGTAAAGTTTTACATTTAAAATAAAATARAAATAACCACCCCAATAATGTAACTTAACCTAAGAATGTATTATATTTGAGAACATAATCTAACAGCTAAGTTTAATGAAAATCCCAGCCTTGATGGAAMCACTCATAGACCAGGTTTCATGCCRGACCAGTGATTTCTGCATTTGGRCCAAAATTCTCTGGTGTTTTGAAGCCTTTAACTTCAAAGTTTTAACACTACTAAGCTAGGCCAGTCAGATTTATGACTTTTATACTAAAAATAAAATGGTTAAAGACCTGAAACATTAAAATAATGGCTTGATCCTTCTCTATATGAGGTCAGCCTTGAATGTATAGAATTTATTCTGATATTGAATTGAACCAGTTCTGAACAACTGAAGACAGTTGTAATTTATTATGATCTGTAACAAAAAAAAAAAAAGAAAACCCTCTTTTGTTATGTAATCCTCTTTAGTAGCTTTTCTGTTTGCTATTGACTGGGGATAGTAAGCCCCTAAAGGAAGTGAAGTTTGCTTATACATGCAAGTGCCTAGCTCCTATTGAAACCAAGTCAGCTGCAGAGATAAATATWGGTGTAAAACTGCTGATTTTTAACAATGGCATGGATTAGTAATGGCAAGGTAATCCAAGGATTACACAGACCTAGCAATTGAATGTAATCCTTAGGTAAGAATATGGTTAGAAGTGGGTCTTCTTCATGAGTTTTTTACCTCTCGGCAAAAAGGTGGAGGAAAGCAACATTCCTTGAGCAGTATTCAATACCAAAAGGAATAAAATTAATTTTAAAACACGATGAAATCTGTTCTTACAACAAATACTGACATAGGACAGTACCTAAATGTCCCTGACATAAGGCACAGTGCTGTGCTCAGCACTGTMCAAGCATAGAGTCAAGGATGAGGCCTCTGCCTCAAAGCATGGACTTTCCGGAGTACCACATGGGACAGCAACTCCACACAGATGGAGACAAAGAAATACAGGGAACCAAGAAGACCTACTGCATGTTTCTGGACTGGCATGTCCAACTCCAAAGCAGTGTTTTCTTGATGGTAGGGAGAGATTGAAGGGATTGGGGAGAGTTGGAGAATGTTTTGCAAATGACTGGGGCACAYTGGGAAGGCCAAGAGAGCACAGAGATGCTTCCTTTAAAGACTAAGAAGTGACTAATGAAAACTGGCACCAGCAGCTATTCAGGGAAATATCCATGTCTCAATGCAAAGATGAGAGCTAAGATAACAATAGGGCTTTAAAGGACCTTGAGGRTGAAGGAATAGCTCAGGTTCATTATAAGAAGGAAGAGGCAGTTAGGGCACAGCTGAAAGAGCAGAAGTGAAGGGAAAGTTACAGCAACCTTCTAAGTGACCTAAGGAATAAAAAGTGTCTAAGCAGCTTGAGAAGATTAAGTCACATTTTAAAAGTCTTTCCCTCCCACCCTCATCCCCTTTTGGTCAGTTTTACTCCTGACCAATCAATAATGCTGAAGGAGGTGACACAGAAATGAATTAAGCCAGAAGATTTATTCATGYCCTCCCTTGCAAGGTGTTCAGGACTTGGCATAACATCCCCTTTTCAGCTTCTCAAAGAAGGG
>CADDXX010000080.1:265055-277555 GCA_902810485.1 Alauda arvensis | reverse complement strand
TTGTCCTCCATCAATCACACAATTGTGTCCGGGATGTTTTATAGAGTCACTTAATATCCCTGCCTTCATCTCTATTCACTTAGAGAATGATCTGCCATAAGGGCTAAAGGCTTTTGCAGGTTGGGACCAGAGACAWACCCGGGCCACAATGGCTCTGGTGGAAAACAGCGATTCATGATAGTGCCTGGCTTTCTGATGCTAATGACACCGCCACGGGGTATTACAATAGTGGCCAGGCACTGATTTAAATGTACTCTTGCCATTATCCCGGGGTCCGGCACATTAAATCACCCCTCACGGATCAGATGCCAGTGGGCATGGGGGTGGGGAAGGGAGGAAAACCATTCCGCAAGCCACGGCGGATTCCCCTGTGTGGGGCGAAAGACGACTTCGAAGGATGAGATAGCGAGCAGATACCCCCTTCGGAAAGGGGTCGGGGCCACACCGCGTTTCTGAAGCTGTACACCCTGTTCCAGGCTGAGGGAACAGCTCYGAGCGTCACCCGAGGGGATCAAACTTTGAAAGGGGTCGTCCGTGTCACCTCCCCGCTGGCAGGGCATCCCCCTCCAAACCTGCCCACCGACCGGTTGCAAAATGTATTTTAAGTACGAATTTTAAAGACGAAAGAGTTACAAGGTATCACTGTTTAAGTGCCTCATCTGCAAATTAGATTGCTACACAATTAATCAGAAAGCTAATTAATGAGCAAGTAACTAATTAGGACATTTAAAACCAGTGTTTATAGTGTCTTAGTTAAAAAAACCCTATGTAGCTAATTGGCCTATACACTGATTTCATAACTCATAGCCAAGGATATAATACTACAGATGTATTATTATGTACAAACTGTAATTATGTCACTGTTTTATTAAGCGCATCTTACCTGAATCAATTTTATTAGCATTTTTAACATTGAAAATTCCTTATTGCAAACAGATTAGAGGCAAGACACTACGCATATAGCCACGGCTTGCCTTCCGACGGAACGAGGGACGAGGGTCAGGAGTTTTTAGGAGAATGGGAGAAGTGTTATGAAGTCTGCCCGTAGGCACCGCGGCCCGGCGGGAGGAGGGCTCTCGGGACGGGTTTCCCTCCGCGCGGTGACTGGAGCGGAGCCGGGAGCCCGACAGTGATGCGGGACAAGGGGTGGGCAGGGGGCTCGGGCGGAGGCAGATGTTCCTCCAGCRAACCCCTGGCCGACTCTTCCACCCGTGACTGGGGAAGGTCACTCGCAGCCCGCGCCGAAGCTGGCAACCACCAAGAAATGCGGGCTCCGGCAGGGTTCCGCTCCTCGCCTCACCCCGCGGTGGCCCGGCCGGCTGGAGATGGGAGTCCCTGCTCCCGGTGCGCTCCCCCCGCCCCAGCCCCCGACCCTCCGCTCGGCCCGGCAGGGGCGCCCCGGCCCCCGCATCCCCCGGCGGCGCGGCCAGGCGCTGGGTCAGGGCCTCGGGCTCTGCCCGCTGCCTCTCTCCGGCGGCTGTGTGGGGCTGAGGTAATGCGCAAAACTACTCTTTGTAATCTCCTTTTCAACAGTGAGGAGTACATATAGGTAATTTTAATGAAGAGGTTCCTGTACCACATTATTAGCAATAAATCTACACCATTCTTTGTTGGTTAAAATCATTATCATCATCATCGGTATCATTACTGAACTCATTATTCTTGTGTTACTATCAGAGTAGATTTATGATAACACCCACCATCACGCCTGAGTTAAAGAAGGTGTAAAGGTTTGATTAATAGCTGCTTTCACGTTTTAATACTCGACATTTTCTCACTTTTTTATTTATTTTTTTTAAATAAGGGGCATGATAATTACCGGAAGTAATTACTGGTTTTGTTATTAACTGTCCGATTAGGCRCTCAGGAGCTTTTCCTCAAGTAAAATATAAATAAATAATAATTTGATGGACAAATAAGTTCTTGTAATGACGCAGTAAGGCAGTCTTTGAGAACAATTAAGATTTTCTTCAATCACACTGACATTTTATATTAATAGGTGTTAACAGAAAGAAATGCACCCCCCCTCAAAAACAAACAAACAAACAAACAAACAAAGCAAAAAAAGAGAAGCTGGTCCTCACAGGTTTGCAGGGAATAAAATGACCGTAGGAGCTGGAGCAAAGGACACGAAGAGGATATCACCTTTCCATCCTCACTCAGCGTATAATTAAAAAAAGCCCAACAAACCAACTAAACAAAACCAACGCCCCCCCAAAATCCCCCAAATAACCAGAATGAAATTAAAAACCTGAACGACAACCGCTCGGCGCCCTGGGCTTGGTGTGTGATTTTGCACGCGTGAATATGCTGGACGCTTGCATTCTATAAGGRTATTATTGCACTGCCTCCCGAGCGCCGGTTCACCATCCCTGGGGCGGGCGGCCAGGCAGGAGCGGCCCCGGCCCCGGCCCCAGCCCCGGCCCCCGCGGGCGGGAGCACCGCGCTCGCTCTCCCTGAAAGGTTACACGGCGCTCTGCCTCGCTTTGTCTTCCCCGTGCCCTTTCCTGGCAAAAATGGAGACATCACATCCTTGCCCAGCCCCGGCTCAGTATTTATGAAGGTTTTCTGACAAATAGGCAGGCTGGCCACGCATGGGTGACTGCCTTCATTCCGCACTTGGCTTGTTTACATAGGACCAGCACCATTTCCACGGATTAAACAAATCACAGCGAGAAGGAGACATTTATAATCCGCCAACGAGGCCACAGGCAGTTAAAAAATGTGTGCGTGTGAGTGTATGCTGTGAGAAAGAAAAATAAATGTTCATGTCCAGGGAACTGACCTTCTTCTTGGAGGGTAACTCAAGGGGTATAGATATAAATATAGGCTGTATATAATGTCTTACGCACAACCCCAAAGTATGTATTTAATAATTATCTGTTATACCCAGTTATTGTGTACAAATGCATAGCATTAGTTTGCATTTTACGCGGTCCTTTCACCCGGAGCCCCCCTGCCCGGGCTGCCAGAAGCGGCTGCCGAGCCTGGGGCTGCGCACAAAGCGCCGTGCCCGCCCCGCCACGCACGGCCGCTGCGCTCCGGGGCCGGCCCGGACGGCGGGGCGGGCAGCCCGGAACCCACGCGTGCTCCTGTGCACCCCCGTGGGAGGGAGAGAGGGAGGGAAGCAGGGGCAGGCCCCCCCGAAAGGCGCAGCCCGCTCTCCGCGCCGAGCCGGGTGCGGGTGGGGGSCACAGCCTGGTGCCCGGGGACCGCAGCCTTGCGGGGAGGGCCCCGGGCTCGCCCCGGCGGGTGCCTCCCGTTGGCACAGCGGGGCCGCGACATGCTCACCCTCCCGCTCCTCGGTCACCCGGAAGCATTAGCAAAGAAAAAAAAAAAAAAAACATTAGCAAAGAANAAAAAAAAAAAAAAAAAAAAAAAAAGAAAAGAAAAAAAAAAGAAAAAAAAAAGGGAAAAATGAAATGATGTAGGATCCAAAGGTATTTTTCAAAGTAAGAGCGTGCATTTTACGATCCCTCTCCCTCCATCTGCAGGAAGAGTGATGGTGCGGGGGAAGAAGCTATAACTGGAAATGTTGCCCTTTATCTTCTGTCAGATCTCAGGACACTTGGCTGCTGCTGCTTCTCCGGCTGCTGCTGGGGTTTTTATGACACATGTCACCCACCTCGGGCAGCCGGAGCAGAAGGAAATTCCCTACAAAATAGCAATGGTTTCGAAAAAAGGGATCGCAACAAAATATTGAATAAATTCCCTTTTAATTTATTTGATCATTCCACATTACGGGGCTATGAATTGCTCAAATTTGATAACAAGTACTCAATTCAACTCATTATGTAAGTTAAATTAGACTTCGATAAAATTTCAGTGGCGCGCAGTGGTTCCTAGAATGAAATGTAATTTGCGCAAGAATTTGTTGTATCTGTCACAAATATTTCCAATTAGCGACCGTAATTATTTGATAGTTTCTGCAATTATGGCTTAAACGGGTGAATTTGGGACTGTGGAGGACCCTAATTGGCCTAAATTTGATATTTTGCATATTTGCATAATGAGGAAATTGGTAGAAAATTGTGTTCATTCATTTGTGAAAAATCCTATGAATTTTATGAATTTGAAAGCTCTGTTTGTGCAGACTGTGACTTTGCTTGCTGATCCCTGAGGAGCTGACGCTGAATGCCTGAATGGGCAGCGCGCCAACTTCTCCACCCGGAGGAGAGGCGGGGGAGGGAAGGGAAGGAAGGGGAAAGGGGAGGGAGGGATGGAGGGAGGGAGAGATGCCGGTCGGTCGGCCGGCAGAAGCCGGGAGCCGCAGTAGCCACGGGCCCCCGGAGCCGTSCTGTGCCCCCCTCGGGGTCCCCGCTCACCCGGGGAAGGGGTAATCCCGTGGGGAAGCGGCGGGGGGACGGCGGACGGGACGGAACGGGCACGGGACTGGGATACTGATAAGTGTGCGCYTGGCTAAATTAAATTGCCAAAGCTTCTCCTTTCAGTAAAAGTGTTTGATCTATTGCACTGTCAATTTAAAGTGTTTAAGGAGAAGCAAAAGCATAGATTTTAAGATGCTGGCCCAGCACCCATTCATCATGCATCAGGGACTTTAAGCCTCGCGTTTTGCTGTAGTTAACATCTCAACTCCCTGACACGGGAATCGGGGCAGGGGAGCGGCCGAGCAGCCGGAGCCGAAGCTGGGTCCGACGGGACCCCGAGCTACTCTCGGAGGYGATGAACTCCAGATGAGCTCCGCGAAGGAGGAGTTAGCAGCTGAAGGGAGGAGAGAAACGGCCCTGCTAGCAGGCGGGGGTGGCGGCGGGGCACCCTCGCTTTATTGGCTTCCTGGACTACCGCTGTGGAGAGGAACTACACTGGGTGATAAAGTTGTGAGATTACCTTTTCACTGTCTTTTTTCCCCCCTTTTCCTTCTGGCCAGTTTTAATAAGGTTCCGAAGGTCACCCTATGGACGGCTTTCCTCCTTCTCCCTGGCTAGGGATCTCCTTTACCCCTGGTTTCCAGACCCTGGGCTTCACAGGCTAAGATAAGATGCAGAGGCTGAACTGTGGATGTAATATATTCCTCTGAAGAATTTTACACACTCCAGCTCTTGACTGTAACTTCGGTTGGTTAGCACTCTCCCCATCAACATGGACTTGTATAATGTGAAGATGTAACTGGCTCTAAATGCTTAAGTGCTTTGTTTCACAGCCCATTTTCAGTAAAGGTCAAAATAAATTCATCTCTTTTCAATGCAGCATATGTGTTTGGATTCCAGAGTGATTAGCACAGGGCTTGGGGTGGAACTGCTATCAAATAATAAAATGCCCCTGTGGGTGAACATGGGAACTAGTTTCCCACAATGTAGTCTTTGATGGACTGAGGACAATGCCACACACACCACACATCTYTGTTCGGTATCTGTTTGATGTCACTCTTTGGTCAAAGCACTGAACTCTTCCATGCCTCCACATCATTGGTGCTGGAGGATGACAGGGGTAACAGTCCAGATTTGGAATTTAATGATCATGGAGGTGAGGGGGACTAGRGAGTTGAAGCTCTGAGTTTGAATGTTTTCTAAGTGATAGATTCACCCCACTCAAGACCTGTTGGAGGTCACTGTCCTATGGAGACAGGCTGTGCTGGGCTACCCTAGTCTGCTGAGGGCATTTTGGCAACCCAAGCCATATTGATGTAAGGTTCAACTTGTTTTGCCTGCCTCCAGATTTCATTAGGGCTTTCATCCTCTCACATTCCTGCCTCTTTTCACTTCATAGCTCTCCCTTCACTTCCACTCCYTTCCCCACCACCATTCCATGTCTTATACTTCTCCATATATGTCCCCTTTCCTCTAAAAAATAATGTATATGCTCTGATCGKACCTGTGCTTCTGGAAGACAAACAAATCCATCTGATTCCCAGAGGACAGAACAGACCCCAAATATCTCTATGTAAACAGGAAACTGGACAGATTATCAATTTTACTAAAAGGCAAATTGGTGAATACTGAAATCATARGCCTATGCTGTGCTTGGGCCCAACACCCAGTCAGTTCTGGATAAATGAAGAAAAAAAAAAAGAGATCTTAATAATGATGTTGATTGCTGCATGCATTAAGGACACCTAACCTTTAAGCAGTTTCGTCTCTTTATTATAAGCTTGGATATTACTTTCCTTTGAAACAGTATTTGGAAGAATTTCRTTATGCATAATTGCAATCAACTCCCTAAGAAATGCATTTCTTAAACTCTTAGATACCACAGATGCCCTGGATTTCAGGGTGAGTCTTGAGACAATGGTGCACAGGTGACTCTGGCATGTTAAAGATTAATTTGGATCTTCTCAACTTCTGCCTCAACACAACTCTTCAAGCAACTGAGGTTTCTGGGTTTAGCAGGTAGAAATGCATGCACTGGTTCATAAAATCTGACTTCCCACAGCACATAGCCAGATATGTCAATGCCCAATGTGCAGGGCCCCAACTTTGAGAAAATGCTTCTTGAACAGAGAAGAGAAACAAATGTATGGAAAAAGAAACTCAAAAAGCACCCTATTTCAGTTACAGCTGAGGAAGAGAGTCTAAAATCAGTAAAAAGGTACTTCCTCTTCCATTACATTTTTATTTCTAAGCTTCTAAAATAACAAAATGTGCTTGCCATATCATTTGTTATTTATGTAACCTCAGCTCTAGAGAACTGTTTAACAAGTMAACACATGCAGATTATCAAGCAGGTAAAGCTTATAGCAGTGATATAAAAGTTGAGGAGGAAGTCTGAAATTCTCCRTCTAAAGGTACAGTCTTCTTCCTCCCAAACAATATGGGAAGACAAAATTTGTGTATGCATGTACCCAGCCATTTGTCCCTCAAACCTGAGAGCTATTGCCAGATCTGTTTTTGCTCTGGCTAACCTGGGCTCACAGGGGTGTAGTGCATGGAAGCAGGGACAGGGTGCAGAGGCATGTAACACGGACATGCTGGTGTGGCAGAGTTTCCCCTAAAGTCATACATAGACCTGTTAAAACTAATAAAAATGGGTACTGATGCTGAATTGATTTTTGCCTTTTTCTTTTTATATATTTTCTATATTCTTAACACATACATTTGTAGCTTAGTAACCTACCATAGTATTTGTAGCTAGCATTTTACCTACTCTATTAGACAGAAAGATGCTTCCTGTGTCCATCTAGTTAAAACTTTCTGAAATTGTGTATGATGCTCAAAATTGAAGATTTCAGATATTAATGACCACATCCTCAGCTTTTCTCTATATACTCTTTTGAAATGTTTAGAAAATCCCATTGTTACCAGTGAACTTGAAGTTGCCTCCAGTAATGTGATTGTTTTGACCCGTGCAAGTGAAAGTGTGACTGGCAAAAGACAGCATCATTCAGCATCATGACTTCTCAAAGCAGTTCTCTCTATCACTGCAGAATACAAGCTTTATCAAACCATTTCCATTGTGAATGGTGGAAGTGAGTTGGCCTCAAGAACAAGTCTTCCTGGGCACCTCTGAAAGGGTTACTGTGCAGCAGTGCCTGCAGAAGAATAAACTTCCCCTGAAACAAAATATTTTAGGTCAGTCATTGCCACGTCTAAATATTTGTTTCCAGCAAGCATTTATGGCATGTGATTAAATCAGCAAATGGGGCAGAATGCTGCATCTGAATAAATCAACAAATTGGGTAGAAAAATATAGTGGGATAGTGAAGGTTTTGGTGACCAAGAGGAAGCTGGCAGTTGAATAAGGAGGACAGACAAACTGAATGGAGTGAGGGAGATAGCAGTTATTTTGCATCATCCTGCAATATCCTTCCAAATTCCATTTGTATGTTGTAGTACTTCTTTTCTGCTCAAAGTGGCTCAGAGCAGCCACCCAAAGGGGTGAATCACACTATAATATATGACATAAAATATTTAGGTTGGGCATGCCACATCTTCAAATCAGAAAAAATACACAGCAATGTTTTCTCTTGAATTTTCTCCTTAGTGTCCATGTAGCACATTTGTAATAATTTCCTCCACCACACACAGAGGCATACTTCACACCAACTGTGAAAAATTGTGTTAAACTTGAGCTATAGGTAAGATTATCTGTTTGTAAGGGAATGTGACAGATGCTGTAACTGTCAAAAAAACCCATGTAAAAAATCCTGGTAATTCAGAATCTGCTTGAAATTGAGACCAAAAAGAAAAAAAAAATATGAAATGAATTAATTTTAAAAATGCATTTACAACATTCAGTTAWTCACCTTCCCCTTTCCTGTGCTGGAAGAAAAGAAGAAAAATATTCAGTACACCTTCAAAAAACCCACTTGACAACAGAATATCTTTATGTGGGGTCACAGTGGGGTAAAATATAGTTACCATTGACAATCACACTTTTTGTCTGGTGAGGCATTTCTTTTTCAAGTTTTGCCAAATAACCATTGTATTTACAATTCAAAGACTATATTCTTTTGGATATTTGGTGTTACTGAACAGTTTTACTTCTTACTCATAATCCTAAAGACAAACATCTCTCATTTATATTCAATAGATTCTATAATTGAAATAAATTTCAGTAAGAATATCTTTCAAATATATCGTCAAATATCTGGCCTCAGGCAGACTTTAGAATCTCTGGATCCTCTTGTCACCTGCCTGCAGCTTGTTTGAAAGGGTCTTGCTTATGCTTGCCACATGGCATATATTTGTGTAAGCCTTGGCCCCATGAGGGGTTGCCTGGGACATCTTCACTGGATGAGAGCTTTGATGAGGGTGCCTTGAGAGCTTAAAGAGGGTGCTCTGGAGGACCCCCCAACCCACGCTGACTTAGGAGTGCCAAGAGCCTGCAGAAGTGGTGAAGGGGTAGATGGGCCTTCACCAGGTTGCAGGAGACTAGCTGTAGGCTTGTAGCAGGGATCTGTGACTGTAGAAATCTCCTGTAGCAGGTGACAGGAACAGGATCAGGAAGATGTGAGGCACCCTAACATCATTTGGAACTGGTCACAGGAGGAAGAATTGTCTTCTTAAAATCAAAAGCACTCTCTGAATTCATCCACCCAGTGGTCCAATGTTTGCCAGTATCTCACTTGTCCCCAAAAAAATCCTTTCTATTGACCATACCCCAGGAGTAAGTGCCATGCRCATGGGTATTCCTTAGCTTTGGTCTGTAACTTTTCTCCAGACTACCATGGGTAGCAGTGTATGGGAAACAGTTGTAGTTCCAGAGATTTCCCATCTTAATCTTCTTAACTTCAGAAAAGAGCTCTGGTGGATGCAAGAGAAGAGGTGACTTTTTATTTTAGGGGAAAAGGGAATAAGGGCTGTAGGTTCCATGCACCTTCCCCATAGTGTTTCCTTGGTTGCTGAAGAGGTGGAGCCCCCAGCATTCCAGTGGTGTTAGAGAGCAGATTACTCCACTTCCTGGTGGGGCAGGCTGCTTCCAAAGGACGGCTGGGCATCGCAAGCAGTACCTGGGCTGTCTCTTCAGAGCCAGGGTGATTACCAGGAGTTTGAGTGCACTTCTCTTGATTACTGCTGACATGTCTGAGCAATAAATTGTCCATTTAATTTAGGAAATAAAAGATATTGCAGAAACAAAGAATTGTTTTCATCATTGAAGTTTTTGGCTGAGAATGTTTGGATATATGATCAGTTGGCCTAAATGAACTCTCTCGCTTGCCTTCTTCTCCAGATGCCTAAGTGGTGGCAGCTCCACCCACCATTTGCACTCTGTATGGCTCCTTCCCTGAAAGGAAATTAATGGAAAGTGCTTGAGGCTCAGCATTTCAGAAAAATCAGGCTCAACTGTGGACACTGCAGCCAAACTTTATTCAACTACTATTTTAAACATATTAGTGCTGGATTTTACACAGATTTTTAACATGATGACAAAAATATCTGTGTTACCAAAAAAAAAAAAAAAAAAAAGGAAAGAAGCCCCACCACTCAATTGGCTTGATTAATTTTCCTATAGTATCTCTTGCAGTCCATCTGCTGAAAGGTGAAGCCAAAATGTTTTAGAATTATGTTTTCATGGGGAATTCTCTGTTAATTAGTTATCTCTCTCTGCCATGTGTAGCAATGGATGAAATCAGCTACTGTAATTTCATGAAAGGCAATGTTGGACTGTTTGTATCAGTATAAACACTTTCTTACACACAGCACTCTAGTGGAACAGGAGTGGTCCAAATAACATTTTATTTCAATATAATGAGGACACACAGCTAYGGTAGCATCACAATTTCTTATTTCCTTGTGTCTAAAATTATGGTCTTGGACTAAATACAGCAGAAAAATCTTATGGACTCAGATTAATTTTTGCACACATTTTTAAATGCATTTTTGAGGAGTAGARCTTAGCTGACTTAAGTTACTGCTAGGATATTTTTATTTTTCTAGAATAAAATAGTCTTCTCTGCAGTCATATTTAATAGGCCAAAGTTCCACATTTTCTAGTGTCATGAACTGCTGCTTGCAGTTCTTATAATGAGGACACAGCACTACCATACTGCGGAAAAGTGTGTTTTGTAATTGCAAATGAAGTATTTCAACCTTTTTACCTTTTAATACCACAGAATACCCTGGGTAGCTAAAGACTGGCTTGTTTCCAAGGAGTTTTATTACAGATTAAAAACATGGAATACCATTTTATTGACTTTTCATGTTTGTARTGTTTTTTTCTTGCAAATAATACCCTGTCCTTTGGTAGCAGGGTTTTCGAGCCCCAGAGCCCAGTGTAAGTCCTTAAGTGGATGCTTAATTGGCTTTCTCTTTTACCATGGAGAACATCCAAAAGGAAAGCAGGGGCAAGCTGTAGGTCAGGGGTCCATGTCTGCTGACAGCCAGTGATCTGCACTAACTAGAGGGTAAATATCCACTGCTCTCTCCTAGAGTAAGATCCTCTCTTCCCATGCTTTGCTGCCATCACGGGAATGAAGAAAATGCACCATGGGTTGAGACTGAACTGTCACAGAAACTCTTATGCTTGGCATAGGAGGATCAGGAGGATGAATCAAAAGACAAGCTGAAGAGATTTGCAAAAGGAGCTTTCTTGGATCTGTGTTCAGCTTCTCTCCTAGGGAAGTGGGCAAATGAAGGCCTCATCAAACAACAGCTTTTCCAAAACTATAAATAAAGAGGACGTGATAAATTCTTACTTCTGGTACATCCTCCTGGGGAAATAGATGGTCCTACATCTAAGACCTGTAACTTGACCAATATACACTCCTAGGTCTACAGGTGAATATATATGATGAGAGATTCATTRTATCAGAACAGGAATCAACAGCATTATACTGAAAACGAGGGCTAATGGTGCACAACATGTTTTGTGCAACTAGTGATTACTTGCTTTGAAAACAAAAGATATTAGACCTTCAGCACAAAAGAGATCTAAATATACTACTTTCATTGCTTTCAAGCAAGCTTGTTTTTGGGGGGCTTTTTTTTTAAAAAATATATTACAAGATATAATATTGTGAGTTCTGAGATGTTAACCAGATGGGTAGCATTAAGTAAACCTTGCCTTGCTGTAATATATAACCACAGTAAAATGTGAGCAAGCGCAAACAATAAACAGGTAAAAAAAAAAAAGTACAACACTTCATGTTTTTAAATAGCTAGACTTTAACTCTTCTCAATGTTTTTTTTCCTTCACTTGTTTTTACTGTATTTTGTATAAGGTAAGACCTGGAGCTCTAAAGCAATAAAAAGAAAATATATTCCAAGACTTTTTKAAATGTCAAGAAGAAACAAACTAATGGCATAAACCAGATGTCTCATCCATTGACAATGTCCCCTGTGCATTGTCCCTCTATAGTGACAGGGCTATGCTGTGCTTTTGGAGACTGGTGTCCTGCTCCTGAAAAGCAAAGCTACATGAACCAGCTGAATGTAAGTTCTTGTACCAGTCACAGACTGCTCAGAATTTGCTTTGGGTTTTTCACTAAATAGTTATCTGAGATCATATTGGTAGAACTTTTTAAAGAGCTATGTGGCTGACTGTCAGTAGTCTGTAAATATTCACTATGCTCACTGTGTTACATACCTGTGATGGGTCTGAACATTTGCAGTGGGTTGATTTTGCTCCCTGATTAGGTGAACATGTAGGTGCTTCTGATGTGATTACTTCCATGTGCAAATTTAAAAATTTGTCTCCCTGCCACTTACCAGGCAACTGCAAATTTCTTTTCATGAAAAATCATGTCAGTAAAATTGAATTACGTAAGTGATTTAGAAATGCCAAACACATAATTTAAAGATACAAAAGAGCATTCAAAGGCTCCCCTACCCATCCATCAGTCTATCAGTGATAACGAGAGGAGGCGGCTGAATTTTGTTCCAGTGTTAGAAAAAGATATAATCTGAACTCTTTGGGTAAATCCCTTAACAAGCATTTTTATTTTTTTTTAGTGTGCTTTGAAGTGTAGGGTTTTATTGAAAACACGTGACAATTTCCCTAAAGGATGCTGTGAATATTTAAGTTAGAGAACAGAAGAATTTGGCACTGCACAGATATGCCATGGATTTGTATCTTAATAATGAGTTACTATTTAAAACTCAGGG
>CADDXX010000080.1:255055-260055 GCA_902810485.1 Alauda arvensis | reverse complement strand
GGATTAAAATTTATTTTAACTGTGCATACGGACACAGTACTTCCAGACACAGAGGCTGATACTGGTAGCAGGCCTATGCATCCTCAGCTGGAAGGCTATAACTTACATGAGGGTATGCAGCTTAGCCATCACACCATGTAAGTGAACAATTGGCACTGTAAGATTTTTCAGTTGGAAGCTGCCCATCTCCATCACTGATGTGGGCTCCAGCACAAGAACAAAATTTCAGAGGGAGGCAGAATTGAAAGAGCCAGTAGAAAATGAGAAAGCCTAATAATAACAGAAAGGAAATGATGATATTCTCTTCATCATTTTTATAATAAAATATAAACAAGCATATTGATTTAAAAACCTTAACATTTCTGTCTTTTGTAAATAGAGACAGTTGCACTGTTTTGCATTAAAAGATGCCACCCGTCCAAAAGAGCAAGTATGGTCTTATGCAACTAATATCTGCTAAAACGTACCTGACTGCATTGGAAATGTTGCAGTAGATTGGTATAGCAGAGAATAATGAACCGCTGCACCCCATTGAAATGTAATTACACAGCACTCTTGTTCTTAAACCTATAAGGTGAAAGAAAGATGAATAGTGAAAGTAAAAATCGCTGACCCTTCAAAGTTTAATTTACGTTATGCATTCCCTCGCCCTTCTGATAGGTTTTAGAAAGGTCATAATTTAGGGTATTTTGCAGTTGATAAATGATCTGTATGTTTGTGTTCACACGCACCGATTGATTTGTTATAGCCAAAATATTGTTTCTATAACAACCTGCAGGTCCTTAACTAGGCAAACAGCAGATGAACAGGAATCCAAGTGGGAGGTGAAGYGAAATTTGATCCTCCTCAGAGGATGGGGAGCAGGAGGAGGAGGAGAAAGRAGAAGGAGGAGGAAGATAAGGAAGAAGAAAAATAAGGGGAAGAAGTGATTTTATGGGGACACTGGAAGGTGTGGAAGTGAAGGGGTTGCCTGGCTCCGTTCTYGCCCTTCTGTCCTCCTACTGGCTTTCCTCCCCTGAGGCTCCTCTGCTCTCCAGGGCCTCGTGTCAGCAGACAAGTCTTTGCGACTCAGATTGCTCCTTCTGTGCAAAGGGCTGTTGGGGCAATTTTCCCGCCTTTCCAGCCTTGGATGAGGCTCCTGTTTCCGGGCCCAGTTGATGCATTATGCATCAGGGCTGCCGGCAACTGACAGCCCCTCAGCCAGCGTCTACTTGAAAAGCAATGGTGCTAATCAAAGTCGACACATTTGAATGTCCAGACACACACACAGAGAAATTTACTAATCAAAAAGTGTATTTCCTAGGGCTGTCTCCAGAGAAATCCGCAGGAAGAAATTGGAATAATTTATTAGCTTACAAGTTTTCGTTGACAGTTAGCCCAAGGCTATTTATCTCTGTAATAGAGAACGTCTCCAATGTGGCAAAATTGACCAAATCAAACAGCTTTGATCAGAAAATGAATCTGGCAAGGCTGTCTGTCTGTGGGTCCCAGGGGAAAGGTGGGAAACAAACAAAAAGATTTAACAAGTGGTCAATAGGAGAAAGAGAGAGAGAGAATTTGCAGCCTGGAAAGTCAGAAGCCTGCAAAAATCTTCACACACAAACACTGAAATGAATTACAGGAGAAGTAAATTATGTCTCACATCTTAACATTTAACATTGTACTTGTGCATAATTGGAGCTATGCAGCCCAATCTGATTCTTGCATTAAGGTAATGAAAAATAACTGCAGGAAGGGGAAAATGTTTTAACTTCTCCTTAAAGGAAAACAAAATACAGAGAATTCCATATCTTCACAAGAACACTGGTACCTTCACTGCAGTTTGCACGTACTGTCCATTAGTAATATGTGCTTTGCCACAAACACTCAGAGTCCCACAGACTCAGTTTGCTGGAAGCCATCACAAAACCAACACCAAATTGTGTTTTAGGGAGTCAGAATGGGTTTCAGCTGTTTCACTGCACAATTCAGCCATGGATTTAACCATCTTCCTGTTGATGACTAAGACTTTTAAAAAGAAAAATAATAAAATGTAAAAACAATTAGGGATAAAATTAAAACRAAGTATAGAACTTTGATTTATGTAATAAACTAGACGTACCTTCTCTTGTAAAGAAAAATTTTTACCTGTCAAAAATCATGCCATAGTAGACAACACATAAAAAAGGTTCAGGATAGCAATCAGAAGCTTTTGCATTGCCATAGTTCTATTTTTATATTACTTAGTACTCTCTGTTTCTAGTAATCCATGTGAAATATCAGATAATAATACCTATGAGTGAAAAACTTCATTATTTTTTTGACTTAAAGTGCTTTGTAATAATTAGATACAGATGCCTCAGATGGGCATTTCATTAGTATACTGTATTCTCAATGCCTCACAGAGAACAGAATAAAGGACTGTATGCTGGTTTTCTTTTTCTAGGAATTGAAACATTTCTTCCCCGGTAGGAAATTGATTTATTTATTCAGATTATTGTGCTACTGGCTTTAAACAGGAAAAGGCAGAAGTAATGTCTCTCTCTCCTAATAAATGTTTCAGATTATGTGAAAGAAGCAAAAGTGCAAGCCATCTTAACTTAATAACAAAGGATCAGCAATTTTATTTTGCTTATATTGGTGGATTGAATAAGCAACCTGCAAAGAGAAGCAACTCAAACAAGTTGAGATTGAAAGCACTCCAGAAAGCAACCAGGCAGCCTAGTCAGATACCCAGCAGGAAACTGAAGGCGACAGGTTACCTTCTCACATCTTTTCAGGCCATTTTATGGGACTGTAAGTCCTCACACCTGATCTATATTGTTATATACACTTTGAGAGATCAGTAGGGAATAGTCTGGGAATTTATTTATTTATCACTGTTTGAGGTGATAAATGTATCAATTTGAGAAGAAGAGAGAGGCTGGCCTCTTGAATGTTCTTCATCAAATTCAATTTTGAATGGTTTTTTATTTGTACATGAAATCTTCAATACAACCTGGTTTTGTACTTGGAAAAAGGGAAACTCAAGTAATTGATAGTCTGAAGATGATTGGCACTGTGTAAGGTATGTGTTTGTATCACTAGGCTGGACCATGAACCCCTTCATTATTTCTTAGATGCTTGTGAGGCAAGGAGAGCTTTTGCCTTATAAAGGAATTGCCAGTATTTTATATTTGCATTGTGGAATGTTTCTATAACAGACTAAAACAACATAAAGATGGATTGATTACAGTTTCCATGTAATAGATAAAAGTTTAACATTTTCATGGCCTGGCAATGTAAGAGGCAGAATGGTCTGAGTAACAAAGCAAAAAACCCCATGTTTCCAATCCCTCCTCTTCCACTAGCCTACCCTTTTACAGTTTACTGTTTTTTAGCATCCAAGAAGCATTAATATTTTAGCTGCTGAATTTTCACCATTACATCTGCAGCCAATATGCTTTTTAGACTCTTAGCTTCTCCTGTGAGATTTGGTTTTCTATCTCAAGGTGTGGTCCCTGAATTTGCAGATATTTTAAAAAGGTGTACCAATGTATTTGAACAGCTTAGGCCGCAGTGTGCTCCAGCCAAACTGTCTCTAGCCTTTCTTATCAGAAACCTCTGAAATTCACCAAGGTTGCTGAGACATAAATAATTCTAAAATAAGAAAGAAGAGGCTGAAAAACAGGATGCCAAGACTGCAAGAACTAGATGAAACACTGGACTGTAGCCAATCATGGTTTCTGAAGAGTGCATGCTGAATGACTGGACAAGAGAGAGGCACCAATGAAATAATGCGTGATCGAGTGAACAGTAGTTTTAGAATGTATAAATATAACTTAATGTAAACAATAAATAGCTTCTGCTTAATCGTGTTACTTGGTTGTCCAGAAGTCCTGAGCACCTGCAAAAAGGTTTTCCCTTTGCTAGTCCTCATTTGAACATTCCTTTTTGTAAAACAGAACCATATACTTCACTTTTTCTTTAAGAGGGTATGAGTGCTATTCATAAGAAATATAATGTGGGTGTTGACTCAGCCCCACCTAGAAAACAAGACTGTTTTCACTGGCTTTTGTAGAGTTTAAATCAAGACCTGTAAGTGCTAAGCTTTATTTTAGAAGCTGCACTCAAGATGGTGGAGGTATTCTCCATATATACATTGTAAGATGGATCCTGATGAAAGATAGGGATGAAGCTTATTTGATGAACTGCAGATATCTGCCTCTGCTCTGGAGAAACAGACACATTTTTGTCATTGAGTCATTGTAAAGAAACAGTCTAAAAGAGGTTGGATGAATTGTAAAACAACCTGTGCTAACCAGCAGAGGTACGAGTAATCAAAGAGTAGATCTWGAAAGTTAAGCTAGTCCAACTGAGTGGAAATTGGTTATTATGGGATCAAAATGGAGTCTGCTGATGATAACTGTATTTGCTTCCATACTTCCAGCAAGCARTTAATGTAAGACTGGTTAGAGTGGGACCACATCTTTACTGGTGCAGCAGGCAGGGTTCTGGAAGGTCTTGCTTTTCTGYACACAGTGTATTCAAAACTCTTTGAAGAGTCCTGAAAGTCATCCTAGAGACAGTCTTGGGCTTATCTGCTGCACAGAAACAGAGGGTGAAGGGTTATTGCCCTGTAAATCTTCCTAATCTGTGGAAGTGGGGAGGAAGATGCACATCTCCTTTCCCTGGGATCCAGTGATAGGATGTGTGGAAATGTTCAAAACTGCACCAGGGGAGGTTCAGACTGGACATTAGGAAGCATTTCTTTACTAATTGATGGTCAAACACTGGAATGGGRTTCTTAGAGAGGTGATGATACCCCAAGCCTATTGCTGTTCAAGAGGCATTTAGACAATGGTATCAGTAACATGATTTAACTTTCTTTCAGCCCTGAAGGGGTCAGGCAACGAGACTAGATGATTGATGCAGGTCCCATCAAACATTCTATTCTATTCTATTCTATTCTATTCTATTCTATTCTATTCTATTCTATTCTATTCTATTCTATTCTATTCTATTCTATTCTATTCTATTCT
>CADDXX010000080.1:241761-245615 GCA_902810485.1 Alauda arvensis | reverse complement strand
TTTGGGTGGTTTTGGCAAAAAGATTGTTCATTAATGTTATTGATGTACACCAGAAGACATCTGATGTGAGGTTCGTAATTGAAATGTTACAAACACTTCAGCATATGGATCCTTCACATTCACTTAATTGCCAGTTTAGTAATAATTTTATG
The DNA here is from genome assembly GCA_902810485.1 of Alauda arvensis. Taxonomy (NCBI): domain Eukaryota; kingdom Metazoa; phylum Chordata; class Aves; order Passeriformes; family Alaudidae; genus Alauda; species Alauda arvensis. The sequence continues at coordinate 245,463 of CADDXX010000080.1, read as the reverse complement.
TAATGAGGAATTATTAATAATACGTGAAATACTAAATTGACATAATCACMAAAAAAAGTAATATGACATCCACTGTGCAAAGTATGTTATAATTCCAGGTGTCTTTCTTATATTTTAAACAAGTAATATAACTGGTCAAATTCATCTTTCAAAACTATTGACTCTATAACGTAGTACTAAATGTTTTTATAATTGTCTTTAAAGGTAAGACTATTAATCAGATATTCTTTTTTCCCCCCTCATCCTTAATATCCCTTAATAACATCCGGTTATGACAAAAAAAAAATTGATAAATGATCATTAACAAGCTGCTTTACAGTTTTGTGGCACAAGTCCCGCTGTGAAATGAATCCCTGTATGCTGAGTTTTTGATTACATAGGTAGATACCAACGCCCTGTTCAGATGGGTGAGAAAAGGTGACCAAATTTGTCTCTTTCCCAGCTGCAGTTTAATCATTGTGGAAGATTGTGATAGTGGGACACGGGATCTTTTATCTCCAGCACACCAATAAAAATCTTCCCTAAGTTTGCAATTACTGAAAGTCAATAGCCTATTGGTATGAGAAATGTACTCTTCAAGGACAAATGTCCACAACACAGTTATCAGCTCCATTGCCACACAGAACAGATTGAGCAGGCACGGAGAATGTCAGGCACCTCCCCAGGTGATCCTCGTCACGGCAGGAGCGGCGCTGGCTGATGGGGGACCAGTGAAGTGTGCAAGGCCGCTCATTCTCCGGGAGCCCTGTCTGGTCTATGACTTCATTTCCCTGAGTCATTATTCTGACACATCTCATGGGCAACATCTTCAGTGAGAGAAAAGAGCCAATATGAGTTTTACTTAAACTGGTATAAATCAAGAGAAACCCTACCGAAGCCAATGACTTTCCACACAAAACCATGAGAGCAAGAACTAAACTGAAGCTACTAATGAACAACAAAAGAAAAAGCAAAGTCTTCAATTTCAGTTTACTTCACTTCAGGTTTAAGTGGGAAAAAAGGGAACTAAAGTTCTCTGGTTCACCTAATCTGGGAGTGGGAATTGTGAGACTTAAATTTTGATGTATAAAATTCATTGTGTGCACTTGTCCAACTAAAAACAATCTGTAAACCAGAATTACTACATGTACCTTTATCTTTTCTGCTCCTTTTTCATAAAGCTTGTAGCAGTGATAAACTCTAGTTTAAATTGAAAGGATAAAGATTGTATATTTACTGGTAGAAGGCATTTTCCAAACTTCATTTAAAGAAACCAGACGATAAACATGAAAATGTAAATTAAAAGTCAATTTTATTTCAATTTTAGATGGACACTGCTTTCAAAAGTTAAGAATCTTTGGATAAAGGAGATCTCACTTTGTGCCTAAGGAATGCTCCATTCCAGATTTTACTCAGACCAACCACTGAGTCTTCAACAGGGCAACAGTTGCTTGCAGAAAGATTCAGGACTGGAGTTTATTCATTATTTCATGCTTCCTTGAACAATTTTTAAATAAAATCTTACAATAAAATATGAGTTTTAGTACTTCCAGTGCCTTGTAAAATTATGGGATCTGAGTAGTTCCTCTCTGTTCCTTTTCTCCCTGGAAGAATCTGTCTAGAAATTGGAAACTATAGTCAACAGCAAGTACAACACAGCCCTTACAGAGATCATGCATATGTGTTTCTTAAGGGAGATGAAATGAATTATTTGTACACCCCATTATAACAAAGTAAGGAATTTTTCAGGCTATGTAAAAAGTCTGTGCTCTTTGGGAGATATAATTTCAATGCTAGTACATATGCTGTGATTTGATGAATTGCAATAATTACTATGTGCATTGTACTCTTCCCTTCTTGTTTTCACATTTGCAGATTTTTCTCTGTGAGGCTTACTAATGATTTGTGTTTTAACCAATTTAATACCTCTTTTCTTAAAGCATTTAGAAGCATTTGTTTATATAAAGAAATTGCTGTTGAACAGGCAAAAAGTATCTATTTTAATATGTTAGAAATCAGCAAAATAGTATTGCAGAAAAACAAAACATTACATATTGTGAGAAATGATACAACAGAGTATCTTATTTCATATAAAATGTATTAAGCAATGGCAATCATTTTAGGCAAATGTTTATTTTTTTATTTGATCRCTAAGCAAGAGAGAGTTTCATTCATCTTCATTTTTGCATTTTTAAGTCCATATAATTTAGTTCACACTAGAGAATGAGGTTGAATGTTAATAATTTTCCTTTGTGTATTGTGAAAGTGAAAGGCAAAATATTGCTATTTTTTTTGTTTGGTTGGCTTGGTGGTTTTTGTTTTTCTTTACTTCTGCTTCTAGCTTTGTGTATAGTAAAGGAAGCATGATGTCCAAGAAAATATCTTGCCATCTACAACAAAAGTAACAGTAGGAGATGGCTATAATGTTCCTTTCCCCCTCATTAAAGAAGAGAGGAAGACTCAGAAAGGGAATGAAAGTGTAAAAGGAAGCGGTCAAATTGGAAAGGGGGAATTCAGAAAACTTTTTCAAATGTGGTTTGATTCCAAATAGAATAGAATTACAATTCATATCACTTATTTTGTGGCACTCTTTTCCTTTCTAAATTCTCTGTCTTTAGCTGTAAAATTTGTATTGTAATTGAAATCAGAGGAGGATACTCTTGCTTATATTAAATAGTCTCTTGAACTCTTAGGAGTGCCACTGAAACAAAACACCAACCCATACCAATTTATAAAATGGCAATTCAGCAAATTTCCTGCATCCTTTTTTAATCTTAAATACATTTCTATAGAATACAGTAATAGAGTACATGAGGTAAAAAATAGGCATATTGACAAACATAGCTAAATGCTGTGTATTTCACCCGATCATCAAGAAAAGAATTTCTAAGATGACACAAGTGGGATAGTAGGCACAATTTTCTAAAAGTGTAACCAGTGATAAGAATAGTAGGGCATATAGACAGTAGCAAGAATTAATGATCCAGTCCTGGGGTTACCAAGCAATCTCAAATGTTGTTTAAGTTCATGGGAACCCTCAGGGCGTGAACCTCTGTGAAGCATGCCCTAGACAACAAGCTAAGAATTCAATCTCATAAGAAACCAGAAACAATGGATACTTGCCTTACAGAAACAACAACATCACTGTGAGGTTTTTTACATTAGAGCTGAAACATTTGATGAAAATTATGTCAGACACTACCTTTATTTCTCTTTGTAAGTTGACCACAAAGAGAGAGCAACATTGTAAAATTCTCAGCAGTACTTCTTATTCAAAATTAGTCACACGCTTTTCCAGTGAATTTTCTCTTCAAAATCTGCTTTTGGTGAACATTTGCGCTAGCATTCACTTTTTCATGAGTTATTCATACTAATAAAGCTTGAGCACTCAAGTGTTCCTGGAAAGCTAACGTGAAAGCATTGCAAACATGGTCTAATTGAAATCCACTTTCCACTTTGAGCAAATATTCACAGAACATTTTTCCTACTATTTACTTCGCTTTAGCTGACATTATGGGCTAAAATCTCACTGATGTGCACTAAAGAAAGACGTCAGAGCAGAACTCTCTTCAATAATGCAGGTGCAATATTCCTGGAAGAGGCAAGCCTCTTGAACAGGCATAGCATGATTTAACCTGTTCTGTACTTTCATTTTGCTCAGAGGACAGCCTTAAAGGAGACTGTTCAATGGCTAAGTGAACTTGCTTTGTTGTTTCAACCACA
>CADDXX010000080.1:179261-239261 GCA_902810485.1 Alauda arvensis | reverse complement strand
TCATTGCACGCATACACTGCTGCTTTGTTATTTTCTCAGATCCCCTCCTCCTCCTCCACATTCCTTTAATTAATGCATACATATGGTTCTGAATATCTTGTAAACTGGAGCTTGCTCTAACTCTTTAATAAAACTCACTCGTAGATGAGAGAGCCATAGTCCATGCCTTATTTATTTCTGGCTGAAAACATAAACCATTTGTTTTCATCCAGATCTTTCCTCTCTAAATGGTGCAAATTTTAGAGATCKGCTGCTTCTAAGGTGCTTGTTTTCAGAGTGATTGATAGAGAAAAACAGGTAAGTTGRAGCTTGCACATCATTTCAAATAACCATTAGCTGAGAAGGTGKTTCAGGCATCATGCTGATGGTATGCTGACACATACCACAAGGTGGATGCCATAATTACTGCTATTAAAAAAAAAAAAAAGATAGCACAAAACAAGGCACGTAATTTTATAAATTCTGCTGTATTGCTGAACTGTAAAATAAGAATACAGAAAGAAAAGCCTTTTCTATTTTGAAACTAGGAAACATACCAAAAAATTTCGCTGTCAATTTTAGATAAAATGCTGGTATTAGAAAGGATTTGCATCAAAGGATGTAAAYCCTCAAAGGCTTCTGAAAACAACATTGAAAACTATCAGTTGYTGCCTTGCAGTGGTGGCAAGCTCTATCCTTGGGCAAATCAGCCTTTGTACACTGAGGAAGAAAGAGGTGCTTACTGTAGTGGTGTTTGCACTGGCAGCAAGTTTCAGAGTTAATATCTATTTAGCATTTATATAGCATTTGCATATGCAAATAATTGAAGAAATATTAGCTAATTAATCCACAAAAGATARTGGTTGAGCAGATAATGTWAAARTATTCATAATGGTTAATASTGGTAAGTCCAATAAAGGTGCAAARCTACTTTCCCAAAGGCTACTTCAACACATGCTGCTGTCTAGACCTAAATCAGTGGCTCCCTAATTCCCACATCTGCAGCCCTCAATGAGGTTGTGCTTCCACAGTTGTTATCATTGTCCTAATCATACAGTCACAAACCCAATGGCTGAGGTTGGAAGTGACCTCTGGATCATYTGGTCCAAGCCTCCTACTCAGRTGATAGCAGTGGCCCAAAAGTMAGATTTCTTAAAGAATGGCTGCTCCTCTGAGTCTTCTGAGGAGTCYCATCTGAAGAAGCTGATGGCTATAGCCTCATCTTGATATAAAGGTACTGACAGACTGAATTCCCTAGTTGAGAAAAGAGCAATAGTTAAGGGTGGTGTGCCAAATTGCACTTTTCTTTTCAAAGTAAGTTAAGCATGCTGATACAAACTAGGTAAAACACTCTGCAGTACCTTACAAGAGGAAAGGTGGCACTTATCACTGGATTGAGATATTTYGTGTCAAAACCCCCAGAAACCTGCAGACCATGCTGAGTTCAGGACTCTCTCCACARCAGGAGATACTTCCTCTGTCTTGCTGGCACTTGAGAGTTCCTACTGCTCCACTGTCCCACTGCAAGCCATTCAAAGACTTTCCACATGTGTTTTTTACTCCAATGTCATTGATTTCTCTAGCCCATGACTTTTTTCTTTGCAAGCATGTTCTCCTAAACAAAAGAGCACAAGGCATGTGGAAGCAGTGCGCCCTGTAACGCCTTTGTAGTCTATTACTATGCCTTTGCATGATTTTTTCCCCCCATCCCCAGAAAGGCAAACACAAAAAATTTGTGGAACTATTTTTCCTTTGGGGTTCAAACAAATATGTGTGATTTAAATAAAACCAGCTGAAGTGAAGTTAGAGACTATCCTCCTCTCAGGTCCTGCTGATGTCACTTGGGTTTATATAAAGCGTCACACAGTCTTATCCACTGTCTTCTCAAACACAAATAATTCAAAATATTTCCACTCCTATGCAGATTTTTTCCTTTTGTTCACCTCTTTTTTTACATATATAAACTGATCTGCTGCTGGTGAAATAAAAGCTATTTTTGAAAGAAAAATGCACACAAGAATATTGTTGCGTGTTTTAATTTAAATAATTGGACAAACCACAGAGATTCAGAAATGTAATTAAAATATTTTACATCAAAAGTAAGCTTCTTTGGATTATACGTAAATCTAAAATACTGATAGAAGAAACAATAATATCTAAAATATCAGAGATATTACTTCCAGCTGAAAAAGGCTTCCTTTATTAAAAAAAAATTCTTTAAGAAATAAGAAGACTGGAATTCCTTTGAGTCYAGATAAGGATGGAGCATTAATTAGCTGCCAGAAAATGGTCTCTTAACACTGCAGTAAGAAATATGCCTCTAATTCTCATTATGTGACCCAAGAGAGGGGCATTAGGTCTGTAACCAGTGAAACTAAAATGTGAAAACTTTTTTTTTAATGATTGGACTACTCAGAGAGCAAGAGGTGAATAATCACTTACTATCAAAGTACTCACTTCCCTGGATTAGCAGGGGCTTTCTCCTCACCTAAACCTGATCATGCTGTGTTTTAGACAAATCACCTTATGCAATATCCAGTTTCTGAAAAAGTAAAGARATCATAAAAATTAAAAGGAACTAATATGGAAAAGTAAAAAGTCAATGCAGCAACTTCCTGTTATCTCTGTGAGTATTGTTGCAGTTGTTTTACAGTTCTACATCTGTTCTACAGCACTCTGTAGTTCATGTTATACGTGTATTATTCTCTGTGGAACCTTTACTCTCCATGTAACAGAGGCCCTCTGTGTGTCTGAATGATGTAAAAGACTCCTATCTTAGGTTAATTTTGTTTCTTCTTCAACACAAGTCTAACTCAAACAATTCCAAAATAATKAATGCCCCAAGAACTGTATATACTTGAAGGTGTTTCCTTTTTGTCAGGAATAATCTTTCAAATATTTAATAAATATACGTGATTTTTGTTGTCCTATGCTGTATGTTATCCTTTACTACATTACTTTTGACATCTCTCTGAAACAGAGTATAGTATTCTATATATATAGAGAGTCCTCTCTATCCCATGGTGGAGGCATGAACTAGTACCCACCTCAAATTTAGTATTTGATCCGTTCCTTTGATCTAGTTGTTCTGCATGCTCCATATCTCCTTTTTGCCACCACATCTTATTTTCAACTACTTTTTCCCATGTGATATGATRTTACTGYTCATATTTCTAGGGAARGATTACATCAGTTCATATCTTCTTWTAYTTTTAGGGATTTATAATGCAAAAAAAGCAACAGGACATCCTTTAATATGGTTGTTCTAAACTTGACAGGATAAACAAAAACATACTCTTAYATATCTGAGAGAAGATACATAGCATATTGCAAAACGATTTATCTACATTTTGAAGACACTTTGCTACATTTGTATTGGTTCATCCCCAATGTTTAAAAAATTGCAGCTGGATTACTCATCTGCCATAGCCCTAATGATATTAGTATTTTAAGTGCAATTTTTCAAAGTGTCTAGTAATTCTGGATATTTAACATTTGGAAGGCGCCCAAATTTAAAAGAGTAGATGTTCAGCACTTTCTGAAAATCAGTCCATTTTATATGTCAGATGGAATTGTTCCTGCATTTCTTGTGCATAATTTGCTCTACCTCTTATACCAGCAAACAGACCTTGAGGAGMAAGTGGAAGAGATGGTAGAACAGARAAAGCMAGCAAAAYTCAYCAGCAGACAATACTGGACAAACCTCATGGTTGGTTTCTTATTTGTTTGTATTCCAGAAAATTGTAATATGTATTTCATCAGCTCTGGAAACAACTGGAAATTTCAGGCAATCCAGGCAGATTGGCCACATGAGATTTTGTTCTGTTCAAAGGGCTCTATCAGCTGCAATGTTTAAAGGGAAGGATTACCCTTCTCTTAAAGAAGTGTCAACCTCCAAAACCAAAGACACACCACAAATTTGTTTTCAATGCTATGCTAAAACATAACTGATTGAAAGAAACCCTACCAGGTCTTTATTGAAATTGCTGTTCAGAGACATGTTTGTATGAACTCGCAGAGGTTCCTGCTGCTCTTTCACACTCATTACAACAGGAGCAAGACTTTCAAGTAGTTAACTGAGCAGAGGTAATTCAGAAGACGCTAACAGAAATACCATTTTCTCTTCCCCTTCCCCAAGACCACAAACTGAATTCAACTAGAATGGGGCSCCAGCATTTTGCATGTGGCTGGCTTTTCAGATATCTGAGAAGCACAGACCTCTCCCCTGATTTGGCATTTGACTATGGCTACATCAACAGGAATCTGTTTCCAATAGCTGSTCTCAGGTTAAGTGACCCTTATGAAGGGTAAATCTTCTCAGCATCCTGAGCTCACAGAAGAGATCTCAGCTGTCTTGCTGTCTTTCAGGAGCACATATCTGTGACAGCTGTATTTTTGGGCATCTCATCCCTACCACAACACCCCATGATGAGGCTTTAGGAAAAAGATGCAAAAAGAAACTTAAAGCTGCAGCATGTCTAATTCTAACTGCTCAGGAAACTGTTGGGCATGTTTAAGCAGCCATTCCACATTCTTGCTAATATTGTGGTTTGGAAGAAAAGTGTATTTCAGAACTTCCCTTACACCAAAAGCATGTTGAGGCCATATGATCATGACTGAAAAGTCTACAACAAAGGRTTCCTCTATAAATTTCTGTAAATCTGTCTCCTTTATAAGAATACATTACGATAGATACTAATTAGGAAATTCCCATACTTATTTCTGCAGGAACCAGGTTTCATTCAGCGTTCATTATTTATTTTATTCTCATAATTCAGTCTGTGACTTTATTATTTATTACAGAATACTTTATTATTGAATCTCTTCCGAGATCCTTACACGATGTTCCTGTATTATTTTCTTTGGGATTTACAAACACAGATTAATTTGTCTTCACAAGATCCCTGTGAGAYGAGGAAGGGTTCTGGCTTGCAAGTTATAGATAAGGATTTATGCCACTGAGGTTGAAAACAAGACATTAAGTAATTTTGAATACCCAATTTTTTAAAACTGCGGGCCTAATTCTTCAGAGTAAAAATATATCAGAAGCACTCTATCTGTCCATAAGAACAGACTGAACYCACTGAGCTTGGGTGCAATCATCAAAGCTGATTGTTGCTTCGAATCTAAGTACTTTTTTTGCATACCCAGAAAATGAGGATCATGCCCTGGTTCATGTAAGGAGAGACGTGATCTCTGCTTCACAGCATAATACTGTAGATGGAGCTGAGACTAGAGTCCTCATCCCTGGTTTTTTTTTTCTTCTGTGATGCTGTGAATGGGTTAACTGGAGCCAGAAAAACTTATTCCTTCATCTTGCTCTCTATGAAGTGGATCCCCACAGACAAATATGTTTAGTAGTAAAGCAATCGTAAAAAGTGAAACAAATTCATATTGGAAAAACAAGCTCCTTCAGATATTTTTAGAGCACTTTGTGTGCTCAGTTTTGTAAGAATGGTAATGTAATATTTATTTCACAATATGTTTAGTTCCACTAGACATGACAACAGCCTTTGCTAGCAGTTTTACTGCTGTAACCTTTTTTCTTTCTCCAGAAAGAGTCCGCTGTTCTGTTATTTTCCTCCTGCTTCATGCAAGTTCCTTGATGCAGAATATGCTTTGCTTCCTTTTAACTTAGCTGAATATGGAGCACACTTCTGACTTGTGAATAATTCATACAAGGAATCCTTATTAAAGATTTTCTACCTGGTATCTGCAGAAGACACAGGAAATCACAGCATCTATGACCTTGTGATAGAAGAACTGCTTTAAAAATTATTGAGTTATTCTGACCRTAACCTAAATGCACTAACGTTTTCCCATAAGGAACCAGGAAATGCCACCCRTTTAATTTTTTTAATATGGAGGTGCAATCAATAATCTTCTCTCTCTTTCTGTGGGAGACCCTTTATTCATGATTCCAAGCCTAGCTAAATAATAGGTTGGCCAATGATTTATTTTTAATATGAAATCTTCTTATCTATCGAATACTTTAGCCCCACAAATGTCAAGTCATTTATTCAATTGTTAAGGTGACTGCTCATTTTCCATATTTTCAATGGAATTATTTCCACTTCAGTGCTAAAATATACTAAGCTTGAAGTAAATCAATTCCCTCCTCGTGCTAAAAATTAGCATAGCACAAACTGATCAATGCTATCAAACACTAGTGCAAAAGCTGTGACAATAACCGTATCAGTGAGGAAGTAAATTGCTTATTATGCCAAACTGGAAAAAAAGCCTCATCAGTCACAAACCGTCTGATTCATAGAAATACAGTCTGTGGGTCYATTGTTCTTACAAGTGGGCAAGTTTGTTCCCCACATCATTGAAAATACATCTCCTGTAATAATGCATGGCCCCTGCAACATTTCTCTGCAACAGCACCTTCCCTGTGCCCTAGTGCAAACGCTCAGGAATATTGAGCCCACCTATACAAGTTGCAGTGCCCATTCCCCGTCATGCACCAGTTCTTGCTTGGTGGAACCCTTGCTGCAGTTCAGAGGAGCTGGGGAGATGGCATTGCAGCTAGGGCTGGATCMGGAGAGCGGGACCTGGCCCTCACCTCTGTCTCCAGCTTCCTGCATGACTAAGTACAGCTGCTCTGTACCTCTGCTTCCCCATCTGCAGACAGGGGTAAATATGTCCCTGCTGACTAGTGGTGTTGTGAGGACAATATGACTAATATCTGCAAAGCATTCAGGTGCCTGAATGCAGGGGCATAATAGAAAACCTGTGTAATAGTTCATTAAGGCAGGGCTGCTTCCACGCCTGTCTAACAAGACTGTCAGCAAGGATGGCAATTAGTGCCAGTGACTGGACCAAGACCACCAACTCGTTTCCTCTGGGCCCCCAAGCAGCCATCTGATGATAATAATTTTGGGTCTTTACCAGGCAGGGACAGACATGAACGGATGAGCTAGAAGGGAGAGGTTCTATGTTCCATTACTAATATCCTGAGCTATCCAGTCCTACTATAAAAATTCACTTTTATTAAAAGGTTATTTCTGTCACTTGCTATAGTATCGCTATCATTCTCTGGGATAGAAATGATAAAAGATCATTTTAAATGTTATCAATGCAATATTTAAACAGCTTTTTTTTCCCCTCAGAGAAAGTGCTTTGAAAAGACACCCCCTCCAGCATGTGTTAGTTCTTAACAGGGCCAACCTTTTTTAATCTCACAGTTCCTTGCACATTGTAGAGAGAAGAAAAAGAACAAATCTGCAGTATACTCTGCTATATTGTACTTCTTGCAGCCTGAAGGGACACTTCTTTATTTATGCTTAATAAATTGTCAGAAACAGAAGTTGCTGAAGTATGTGGATATTGATTTCCAGTAATATAGTGACATTGATATAAAATGAATGTAATTTTAGTATTAATATCTTACACTTTTAATAACACCTTTTGTCCCAGAAGGAAAATAAAATACTTTATGGGGATCACCTTGCTCCCAGCTGTTGTGCAATGCCTTATTAAGGTGTTGTATTTGTTWCCTTCAGAAAGAGAGTCCTCCCTGACACCTCTTAGCTATTCACAGCTAGAAGTAACTACCAATGCCCAGATGAAGTTGTAGMCTATAGGAAGCAAATGTACATGTTACAGTTTTTAAAATCCTGCAGCTGACACCCACACACTTTAACCCAATCTTCTCAACAAATAACTCCTTCCTCCCTTTCTGCCTGCAGARGTGATGAATGTGAGTTAGCAGGCCTTGGCTTTATGCTCTTCTGCAGACAGGACTTCCCCTAACAACAAGCATGGATTTCCATTACATTCTGATTCAGCAGAAAATTGTATCATCAGCACCACTTGTGCAGCTGAGATTATCAGAGTAGTCCAGGGGATTGAAACACACAGMTTCCATTAAAATGGATTGGAAGTTCTTCCTGGAAATGGACCTTCAAGTCACTGGACCAGTTCAGTTCTCAGTAAGACATAGAAAGCACTTTGGGGGAGAAGGTATAAAGAAGACAACCATAAAACAGGTTGTAGCAAGTCAGGACTTYCCTACAAGAGAAAGAACTCCACCGTTTACAAGAATATTCCAAAACACTGCRTCTTACCAAGCCACTATGTTATGTAGTGTAATAACTCAATGTCTGCCTTTGCTGCCTTTCACATGCTGAAATAGGGGGACTGTTTGCAGCCCTCCATTTATGCAGAACACAGGCATACTGATTATTTTCAAGGCTTCTGTTAAAAGACACCACAACAGCATAAAAATAGCACTATTTTAAGAGAATGGTTTAAATACAAACTTCTTTGGGSCAACTGCTGCCATCACAGTTGGAAAAGCCATCACAGAGGAAAGCACAGTTTTGTGATTACAAATACTGGTAAGCAGGAGGGCAAAACCCTTGATATCTGAATCTAATTTACTATTGTGCTTTAAMACATAGTTAAATCATCTTGGTAATTAATATGCTGATGTCTGGTTTTTTTTTAGATGAACTTAAACGGATGACTTTGATTGCAAAAGAATAAAATTGTTCTATTGAGGAGAAATTATAGCAGCACTAAATCTACTGTCTGTTACAAAAATATAATTCTACATATCCTTTCAACATAAATGCCTATAGATATGATGTGCAGCAGTCCCCTTAAGGCTCACTCCTGTAATGCTGAAGGCCCTGGGAGGTTTGGTACCAGCTTGGTTCAAAGTGCAGMGAGAGCAGATACAGGGAGGGAAAAACTCTTTATTCAGGTGTCATGAGCATGCATGCAAATACTTCTATTGTTATTCACAGACCTGATCCATAGCAAAATTTTGCTATTTTCAGTCATGGCCATGGATAATCAGAGTACAGATATCTAGACAACATACCCATAGAAAATTCTTTGCAGGACAAACTTTCTGTTTTTATAAAAAAACTCACAAAACCCCATCTGCAGCAAGGTGAGCTCTGTTCAATAGGGTCCACAAAAACTGTATTACCTGGTGCTGTTTCCAGATGTCCTTGGCAGAACCCCAGAGTTTTCATACTGCCTTACCTTGTCCAAAAATGCCAAACATCTCAGCCCTGCTTGAGAAGGGTGAGATGGTGCCTGGTTACAAAAGATGCTGCCTTTGTTGGGACCACCCTCATATTTGACTTGTCTTCCGTCATGGAACAGCCCACACAAATACTGGCATTCATCAACTTTCTAGCACACCTTACAACACAAGAAGTGGTGGGATTGTGAAGAGATGAAACATGAACTGCTGGAGAGTTATTACTGAGCCRTATAAAAATTCACTAGCTCAGTAAATTTTCTTAAARACATCAGAAAATYCCCACATGAGARAATTTTATGCATGTGAGTAAAGACGTATGAGAACAAGCAACACCTCACCTCGGATCTTTCGGACATTGTGTACATTTGCAGAGCAGTAGCAGTAGAAGAATTTGATTAACCCTTTATTTTCACATTGATAGTTCTGATTTTCATCAGAACAATTAGCTACACAAGGGAGCCTGGCAGTCTCAGAGAGAACAGCAGTGAAGCAGTAGCATGGTTACCACACTCCACGCCATTTTTCTTCTGTGCACATGCAAAAGATACCTGCTTATGATGCTATAAGCATCATAATGCCTCTCAGAGACCCTAAACTCACTCCCCAGGATGGAGAGTATGGACATTTCTGTGATTATTTATGGAACAGACAAAAGTGCAGCACAGGTAAGTATGGCAGAAAGAGTTACTGAGTGAACATGTAGCTAATCAATGTGTGTGAACAGATCTGCCATACTTACTCATAAATGTGTAAATGTTGTAAGTAATGAACACACAAAATATGAACACACTCATTTGTCTACTTATGAAGAATCAATTATTCCCTTATCATTTTCTGTACTCCAGCCCATATTGCAGAGGATCATTTTGTCTTACTTCACTGAAAATATAATAAATCTTCAATACATCACCAAATCTTACAAATTAGTACAAATTTTGCAGTATTCTTTCTTTTCTAATCTAAAAAGGGCACATGCAAGRCAAAACCTCCAAAGCAACCCATCACTTGCTTCTTAGTTCAAGTCCATTTAATTTTATAAATTCATTACTCCTTGCACACTAAATTACTTTGCTGTTTTAAAATACACTTYTTTTTCTGATTGCACAGCATTTGGACAAATATTTCTAGAGAACTGAGACAAAAGCCCCAAATCTTCTCACTGTCAAATAAGGGGCAGATTTCTGATTTAAKTTATTACTAGTATGACTGAAGTACTTGTAGTGCTTCATGTAGTATTGGACTAGATCTCCTCTGTTTTTCCATGTGTTTAAAGAGCTTTAGTCCCACACATTTTTCTCCATCTAATTCACAGTAATGAAGTCAGAAATACATAGTAAAACCATACATAGCATGAAGTTTACTTTGGCTATTGCAGGAGAATTTTGAAAGATGGCTTTCAAAGTTCTCTAGAAAAAGAAAAAATTGCAAGAATTTGATCCAATACACTGGTATTCCTTAATGAAGTGTTGTATTTTGAAATGAAATGTTYAATAATGGACATCAAACACCTAGCTAAATCTATGGTCATCCCTTTGGTACCTGTACACCTAGCTAAATATCTGCTCTTATAACACAGGAAAAACCCTGCGTTTCCTCCTGGTTGCAGAGAGTTTTCTGTTTATTTATGATTTTGCATGCWATACGGTTTCCAGCAGAAAAACCCTGATGGAGTGCAATCAAAAAGATAGATGTCATATTCTGATCTACATTGTATAGTCCTGATTTCTTCTAAGGAAGTGAGTGAGCAGATACACCATACTGTCTTCCACATGTGTTTTTTTATTTGGAGGTAACAGTTCTTGAAGAAAGGAATTTCCAGTGGAGTTTGAAGAAGGATGCCTGGCATGGAGGCTGAGCTCCAAACATGATTACACTGCTTATCACACAGCAAAAGTATTATCAGGAGTTTCGTGTCTGAGCCAGGAGTAAACTTTTTGATCTGTTCAGAAGTTATGTGGCTGGCATGGCTTTTGTGCAGGTGCTRTCACATTCTGATATCACTTCAGATGGTTGCATGTTGCTATGTCTGCACGTGGATTATTTTATGCCCTGAAGAGGCTGTGGTTTCTGCTCTTCCACAGCATTGCTTTAGCAATGATGGCAGATTAAGAAGTGGCATCTCCTCCTGCCATTGGCTACTTGTCCACACCTCTAATGTCATAGTTTGCTCTCCCAGCTGCTGTGACAATACAGTTCTATAAAATATGAAACAAGAAGGGAAGAATTAGAGAAGTTTAAAACAAAACAAGCAGTAAACTAGAAATGTGGGTTAAATTTACCTGAGCACMAAGTATTTACTGTTTCTTGTCATTTTTTCATTATCATCATTAATACAAATGTAATTTTTTAGGGTTTGTTGGGGGCTAGGTTTCTTCCCTTTTGATCCTTTTTACTAASTTTTGTTCCTTATTGTCAAGTGTCTCCTCTCTTGCAAGTTTGTGACATACTGCAAAATAAGTTCAGCTGCACATGAAGGAGGATCTGCTCAATCTTCATTGTTTATAATCTGGTTTTGCTAGGGAAACAGGCACAGGTTTCAGTTTCCCCTTGATAYGGCAGGTTGTAATTCACAGAAAATCAGGAGCTGATATACAAGTTGCAAGGATTGGATTGTGCAGACACAAAAATAATTCCAACTACACCAGAATTAGGGTCCTTAGACACAAACTCTAGATTCATAAAGGTGAAGACAATTATGCACCTGTTAGAGAGGCATGTCTACCTAAGTGAATTACAAGCCTTTTTGCAGTTAAAAGGCCTGCCCACCTGTTTTTTACATCATATAGCTAATTYTCCTTCAAAATAAGTACAGTGCTACCTCAGACTGTATATAAATTTCATCTAAATTCATATAAAATTAATTGTATATAAATTCATAATTAAAATATCATTCTACTAACAACAATCTAAATTTGATCTGGAGATATGTGTGCTTCTGCCTTTACATTTGTTATAGCACCAAMAATATGACTGTATGAAATTCTGTGCAGCCAGGCTTTACTCTCATTACTTGAGGAAGAATAACACAAAACAAAAGCCACCGTGGATTTCAGGCTAAACTAGGAACTAACCASATTACCCTAAAAAAATTTTCAATAGAGTCTTCAGTGCAGTTGTCTCCTGAAATATGCAAGGCTAAACCAGTGCTGATACATTGACAAACATCTCTGAGTAATTAGCCATCATGGCAATCACAGAGGCATGCARTATCAAAGAAATAACATTGGTTTACTGAACCCAACTCTAGTTCTTACCATGGTTGTTTATATTGTGACACTAAGCAACCACATGCACAATATTTTCAGCCATTCATAGCCTCTTTTCTAATAAAGTGAGAAGAAGAAAGAAAATAGTGAACAATTTTTGTGATAATAATGAAGTCCAAGTAGTTAATTCATGAACATAAGACAAACATAACCCAACAAACTCTAAATTAACTAGATTGCTTCAAAAGAAGTCTAACTTTAAACAGTATTAAAATTTCTTTTCAAATCAAGTGTGTAAAATATACTCTCARTTATTCTCTCATGTCTTTTTTTCCCTTATTATTAGGAACTGGCATTGTCCATTTGTACAAAAAYATCACACAAGCATTGTGAGCCATTAGCACACCTTCTGCACTCTTTAATAAAAAAATGCATGAACTCACATTTCAATGTGTTTCATCAAAAAATATGAAGAAACCGGCATTGAAATATAACACTTCAATAGTAATTTTCAGCCACAAAAACTGCTCAATAAATCTCTTGTCAACACATAGCACTGGATTTTTTCTATATGTGTGCAAGTTGCTATTTACCCTGGTGTCTCAGTTTCTTCCTCCACAATCTGCCTGTCAGAATATTCAAACATTCAGAATAAGCAATTCTGAAGGACACAGAGGTTTGGGAGGCAGACCCTACCTCCCTTCAATCAGTTGTCACACTCTCTTCAGGCTGAGATTGTCATCATTGCTGCAGCCTTAACTCAGCTTGACAGTAGCTGCATTTGTGCGTGTTGGTCTTCATCTTTCCTGGGTAAAGCCTTGGACCTGAGTCTCTGCTTATTTTGATTCAATTTTCACAAGGGATAGTAAACTTGCTAACAAAGTTTGGCTTCACCATTATTTAGAGTAGCAGACAAAGACCCAGACTCCACTAAAGATGGTCTCAAGTTGACAGGAAAACAGAATCTTTTCAAGACCCTAGATTTTGCACCATCCTTCTTAACAGTGCTGAATTTCATGCCAGTGAAATTCAGATGTTAAAATCTCTTCATGCACACTATAATTTGAAGCAGATTATTTCCATATTTAATGGGTCATTGAAAACTTTTTCTTTTTTTTTTTCCTTGCCGTAAGGATGTGGCAAACTCCATTTTYCTGTCAGGTTTAAGGAACAGAACTTCTTTACTTGCTCAACCTGTTCATTTCCATTCAGTAATGCTGCTGTCAACTGTCATCCACAGTGTCTGAGCCCACACTGGTTTCAGCCACTTGCATTGCTACTAGAAACCACAGACTCAGCAAAGAGGATGTCATCAGTGTACTTGAGATTACAACATCTCCTTCTGCCAATGTTAATACCACTATGGCAACCATCAACAGCAATACACATTATTATTTCACTATACATATTGAACAGATGTGACAGCCTTGTCAAACTCCTTTCCTGGTGTCCAACTACTCCGTTATACCTTCTGCTGCTTTGACTACCCTTCTCTGGCCAGGAAAAGAGATGGCACAAGTTGACCACGTGTGTAGTGAAGCACTTTGCAATGTCCAGAGCTGGCCCATACTTCTCTATAACAAACTAAGGTTTTTGAATACGGTTGCTAAAATATAACTGCAATAGAGTTACCATCTCCTTTTTGTTTTTTTTTTTTTTTTAAAGTAACAAATTTGTTATTAAAGTCAATGCAGATTGTGCAGATTTTCACCGACTTCACCAAGATCAGGATGGAGCCCAACAACCACAGAACTCCTATTATAGTCAATAGCTGGCTGAATCTACTTCAGCCATCTTTTCCTGAGATGATCAGCATCCTTGAAAGACAAAGAAACAGAAATACTGTGTCACAGTTCTTGTTCAACCCTTTATGTACATTCACTTCATTAATCTTTCTGCTTAATTTTAAATGTTATAAGAATGTTCTTGCAGTTTATTTAGAAGACACTAAGTTCACACAGACCGTAATATTAGATGTTACTTGTTCTCTTTAAGAAGGTTTTGAAGTATCTCACCTGGAGAAGACAGCTGGGGGACCTTAAATTAGAAGAGGGAGTTGACTTATCCCAAGACTAGGTCAGCAGGAGAATGAGAAATAGGCAAGAACAACCTAATCCAATTTTCCATCCATTTTCCTGCTCAGCCACATACCATTCAAAAAACCCAAAAGGTTATTCAGTGTCTAATTTTGTAGGCATTAGCCTTTAAATCACAGCAAAGCAACTCAAAGAACCTGGGGAACGACCTGCTGAGTTCTGCTTCACCTCCACAGGCATAGGTTTTCTCTCTGAGGGCTTCAGAAGAAGCTACTACTATGTAGTAGCATGGCTTTGTATGGCAAAATGTACTGTGTGTCAGAAAAGGGAATCTCTCAGTGTTCTAGGTATGATTGTCCTGAAGAAACCTGTGTTTCAGATAGAAGCTCTGATTTCTGTTTTTTCTTCCCTCTGAGTTTACATCTGTGGCAGGTGGAATTGTCAATGGTAAAAAGAGAGATGTGCAAAGCTGGGCAGACTTGGTGGAGCAGGATGTTCCACAGGTAAGAGAAGGTGAGAGCTGAATTCAAGGACTAGATATAGATGTTCTATCACGAGCCCAGCATTGCTGAAGCTAATATAAGTGTTTTATGTGGAA
Source organism: Alauda arvensis (assembly GCA_902810485.1). NCBI lineage: Eukaryota > Metazoa > Chordata > Aves > Passeriformes > Alaudidae > Alauda > Alauda arvensis. Next base: position 224,441 of record CADDXX010000080.1, on the reverse strand, counting down.
GAAGAGGCAGGCAGACTCTATACCCTCCATTGTTAAATCAATAAAGTTGTGGTGTGCTGCCGAAATCCAGCTGCACGTTTCSTTTTTTTTACCTTTAGGTCTAATCAATATAGAAAAGGTGAAGAAGAAAAGAACAAACAGTAGTGTGAAGCAGCTTTGGTTCTCATTAATTATATTCTCTGCAATCTGGGTAACATGAGATCCTTAGAAGAAAATTCTTGAGATATTTGCTGGCAAGCATTAAACTTTTCTCCTTACTTAAAAGGATTCAACCTTTGTTGAACTCCATCCATAAAAGTGATGACAAAGCCTTTGTACAAAAAGTTATCTTTGTACTATTGGCATAATTTCTATTATGACGTATTATGTAAAAATTTGAAATCTCCAAGGAATAATTTACTGATGTAGGAGTTGCATGATAGCTCCAAGACTGATGAGTCATCACAAGGTGGTGCACAATACAAAAAACAAAACCAGAGTATACCAGTAGAACAGTGTTTGAGCAGTCATATTCTAACAGCTAGATGCTGCTGGAAAAGAAATGGGATGGATTTACTATTTTTAAAGGATAGCCAATGTTTTATTTCTTTGGTTTGCATTTTTTAAGTGCCTCCTAAATACTTCACAGAGACATAGACTGTACATTGCCTAATCTTAAATGCATCCACAAGGACACATAAATAGATATAAAATGCCAGTGAAGGAATAGTGTAAAAATACTCCATCATAAATTAAAAAATGTGCAAATTCATTTATGTTTGGAGCAAAAAAAAAAAATCTTATCTTGCTCAAGACATGATAAAGACAAGGACTTTGAAAATATGTGACAATGGACAACAATCTCTAAACCTGCTACTTCAGTTCCAGCTTTGCATGGCTGCAGACAAAGCAGGTTAATTTCTGCTTTTGGACAATTCCTTGGCATAGTGCAACACAACAGATTAAGAGACTTTTAACTCTTCCAGTATCTCCCAACTTTTCCAGCAGAGAGAAACAACAACATGCTCCATGCTGGTGTCCCTTCAGGTCAAGGTTCTCACAGTGCTTCACAAATTATTCACACCTCAAAAACATATCCAACCAGTGAGTATTTAGCACTCATTTCAGCCCAGCTGATTCAAGTGCCCTTCTTGCTAATGTGACCATGTGTAACCCCTGAGAGCATATCTAAAACCCAAGGTCCTGGTCTAGCTTTAACCAAAAGTAGTTCCTTTGAGCATAGTAGGACCTCTCACAACCTTAGAAATGATGCAAAAGGTTTTCTCAGTGTCATGCTCTTTGGGAACCCCTTAATGGGTGGGGCAGTTGGCTGGGGACCACATAAAGATACACATAAATAACGTGTAACACGTTCAAAAGACGTCAGATGAAGAAAGCTCCCTCTGTAGGTGACACGCAAAACTTTTCTAGGACATGGGTGGCTGTTGGTTCTGCCCTGGAAGACCTTGGCATAACAGAAATGAAATCACTTAACAGTTGACATAAAATAATTAAGTACCTCATCAGAATAAAGGTTCATCTGTATGCAAATTTTAAGGTAATTTAGATGCTACTTGGCTGAACCTAGTAAAGATGCAGATTCTGTGGATCTCTAATGCTAGTATTTTAGTTTTACAAAATTTGTTCAGAGTCTTTCAGATTTTTCTGTTCTTGGTAGTTAATACTATGTTCCCCCTCCATAAGAGATATTAAATTAAAGAAAAAGTACACCACCTTATTCTCTAGACCAGAGGAAGTCTATGCTATTTAACAAGCTTAGGGAATAAAGCCATTGTTGATTTAAATGAAAGGAAAACTCCCAATTGTTTTCAGTAATGGCCGGGATTTCACTTTCTAAAAAAATGAACTTCTGTTACCTCAGGGGTAGCACTGATTAGGAGGAGTTATATAGGGTATATATCACCTTCAGGTTTTCACTACAGATTATATCTATACCTTTTTCTTACCTTCCCTCTGAAACTTGTTTCTCCCAAATCTTTTTTCTTCCTTTCTCCCTCTCTCTCCTCCACCCCATTGCCCCTTACCTTTTCTTTGGGTTTCTTCCACTTTCCCTCCTACTCCTTTCACTGCACCCCTAATGCAGCCTCCAAACTCATAAAATTAGCATTCCAATTAAACTTTCAAGCTCCCAACATTTAAACAGATTAGAATAGAGCTGAGCTAATAAGTAATCCCTTTTGCAGATCTGGTATAAAATGGTGGCATCAGGACCTGTGAGACAATTTCTCCAAAAGCAGGGTGTTCAGGAAACTGTAAAACTTAGTTTTGGCTTATGCTATCTTTTTATTTTTCCCCTCTATAAGGAAATATGAGAGGAACTTCCTTAATTTTCACATCAGTGTTTGCAGCTCAGGACTCCATTAATGCACCCTCTCCCTGCTGCTGTTCTCTGCCCTAGTTTGCAGTCAGTTCATTCTGCACTGATGTATATTTCATTGCCCAAGGCTTAATTTTGATTTATTGTCCATCCATAAATTAGAAAAATATGCTCTGGAATTCCATCCCGCTGAAAAGCTGTGCCTGATGTCAGGGGACTGGGTGATATTTAAGATGTCAGAAATACATATTGGATTAGTGTGCTTTGTTTCCCCACAACAGCAGGTGTTTAATCATAGCTGATGGCTGAAGTTAAATGCATTAGGACAGGATCAGCCAAGAAGATGGAGTTTTTCTAAACCATACAAACTCCAGATAAATAACTCAAAACTAATTGTGTGTCCACATCTTAGATACAATTTTATTTACTTTAATACATTAAACAATGAAAATAGACCCTGGCACTTAACTCCTCATTTAAGATCTGTACAAATCTCTGCTAATAAGTGAGTGGCTTTTGCAGGATATACATGCTCCCTTCTTGGCCCTTCAATGGCTTAAGATATTTTCTACAGTAAAGATAACTAAGAATATAATAAAGCAGATGGTACACTGTTATTTGAGGTTGGGGGGGGTTATTCCCACACAAAATTCAGGACTTGAATTTTTTAAAAAGCGCCTAATATACACAAGACCCTAAATATCACAGACCACATTCTACATCCAAGAGTTCTCTTGAATTTTCTTCTTCTGCTGCTGATATTTGTTTGTTGCAGTTAAGCTTGCTGCCGTGTTTATGTTAATGAGGAGTCTCTGTGTATAGAAAAATGATCAGGCCTGGTCTTGAGCAATTTAGCTGGAGGCCGAAGAGAAGACGCTTAGGAGAGCAAACATTTTCAAGGTCAACCGGTGAACTGTAACAAGCCAGTGAGATTCATGGCGAGAATTGTATATTTTGACACAACAGCGATTTGATTAAAAGAGAAAGTAATGGGTTTAAACAGTCGCTATGAGGATGTAGCCAGACTTTGTTAGCTTTTCGCAAATTACTTAACAGAGCGGTGATGGAACTGGAAATAGGGCTGTTTTGTGTGAGGTAAAGAAAAGAGGGCTATGCTTGAAACAGGCATAATAAAGGATGCTAATGTTTGGTGTTCAATGCATTTCACTACATCCACATGGCAACGATTTCTTGGAAGTTTAGAACATTATAAATATTATAGACCAGTTAGAATAAAATTTTCTAATATTTGAAACACAGTTGCTGTTACTGCATTTATAAAACCACARCCCTTTATGAATAGATAATACTCTGCACATACAAGACCCTTCTCACAGAGGTTTTAGATCACTGCAAAAGGCAGGCCATGGAAGAGCTACTGTTCACTTCATGTGCTGCAAAGAGAAATTGAGRGAGAGAGTCTCTGATTTGCACCAAATGAGTGAGTCAAAGAAAAAGGTATCACACAGGCCCTCATTATCCAGTCCTTAGATCCAGGGCCTGATTGTACATGGTATTTGAGTGTGAGCTTGTAGTCTAACGCTGGGTACTCCAAAATAATGTTAGGCCCATCTTTCCAATCTTTGTTGTATCTGTAACCCAGCTAAAGAGGGGATGCTAACATACAAAAAAAAAACCCCACTTTTTTTACTGACATTGTGATTCTTTTGCCTTCCCGATTAAAAATTATTTTAAACAGAAGTTTGAAACTATGGTACAAATTCAACCCTTACCATAAAGTGAACTGCAGTTTGTATGCGTCCCAGAAGAGACATTTTCTGCAGGTAAATTCTACCTTGCCTCAAAGCAGAGACTTAGTAGTATCTTTTGCAGAAGAGTAAAAATGTTTATAAACAACATCATGAACATTTCATTGGGCTGGGATGTTTTAAAATTATATTTACTTGAGTGTCTGTCCACTGGAGACTCATACTCCAGCAAAAATTGGTCCTTTTCCTTCTCCTGTTACACCTCCATTTAGTGCTGTTGATTTAGCTTCTTTGCATACACAGAGGTTATGTGGCTGAGGACATGTCTGCTTTAAAAAATTCCCCAATGAGTAAACAAAAAATTCCTGTTAATGATGAAAGATCAGTGCCTTATAATGACAGAGCAGGAGCAGGTGCTGGAAGCTTCCCTGGCATACAGGCTGGAAGATAAGACCACAGTAGCTGGGTATCAGAGATGATTGAATGTGACCATAAACATCAGAGACATAATTTCTGTCGGTGCAGGTTCTATTTCACAAATAATCTGTTTAGAAAAAGTTATTGTGCTTTCTTAATCATCATTTCTTAAGCTCCCAGTATTCTGGGTATATTATCAAGCCGTGAGGTGAATCTTCATGTTTGAATTAAGTCCACCTCAGGCCACACTGCCATCAGAAAAAAGGTAGCCCTGCCTTATTCATTACCKTGTGTCTGTGCTCTCCAGAGTGGGACCACACTGAGACTGAAACCAGTTCTCTAGTCTGGTTGAAATTCAATGTTTTTTGTGGTCAGCTGGGTCACTGAGTCAATCCAACTCACCACACAAAMGCACAATCAGTACCAGTTACCTTCAGGAAGTGGAGGGAACATGTCACTGGGGATTAGATGGGGCAGGGCAGAGGACACCATGCTGACTGACTTGTCTAAAATCACTTTTGAGTTAGGTTCTGGTGCTTCAAGACATGTTCCCTTTAGTCTTAAGGCATAAGCAGATTATGATGAAAACCTGCTAAATACTAAGGTGGGGGAGAATAATCAAGTAATTTTGCTTCAGTTTGCGTTGAAACTGTTTGTTTAGAATTAGTATAGTATTGTAGCTACCCTCAGCAGACAGGATTTGCTAATAAATCCCCTCTATACTAAGACAAAACAAGGTTCAAATCATATTCCTTGTAAGGATTCTGTGAACAGTGGAAATGGTTTTCCTTTTGAGGAAAATAAAAATATTGAATTCTCAATTTTGTGTAATTTATTCAGAAAAAAATCCACTGAATTGCTCCCAATAAGTAAGAGATGGAGCATATAGCCCTAATTCAGATTTCCTAGGAGTATTAGAGAATGTAATTTGCAAATTAATGCTAAATTAATTTTTTATTCTAAGGAGTGGTGATTCTGATTTGAGACTGGAAGGCAAAATCTAATGGGATAACATGTTTAAATATGCATAAATAATAAATAACAGCTTGTCTTTAGCATAAAAATACTACAATATGGAATCTACATATTTCAAATAATTAGTTAGCTTAAATGGAATAATATTAACAATGATAAACTCTATACCAATAAGAAGTGTCCAAGAAAGATTCCAGATTATTCCTCTATGCAAAAATAAATACATCAATCTTCATCTCCAGATTTAATGTTGTGTAATTCAAAGCCAGTGGAAATGACCTTCCAGCTATCACATCCTTTGATCTCTACAAAATCATAAGGTGCCACCCTTAGTGAATGTAGTAGGATCCTTCAATTTTCACTAGTCTTAAAGAATATTTTTCAGGAAAAGATTTTGGATTGAGCAGGATATTTATTAGGAATTACAATTCCCAAATTCTCAGTTCTTCCATGGATTCCTTGTGCGACCTTGAGTAAGTCAACACTCTTCCATTTCCATTGCAGAACAAAAGATGTCCTATTTTTCTCCCAGGGGCTTTGTGCATCTTAATCAATCAATATTTTTCATGACATTTTGAGATCCACATATAATTAGAGATTCTACGACTGTAAAACATAAGTACTGTACACATCTTAGAGGTTGTTTTTTCCTTTGCAGTCTTTTAACTCCTGTGGGACTAATGAATATTTGCACACCTTTCCAGTGTACACTGAAAGGAAATAACTTGCTAAAAAGGGCCCAAACCCAAACAAGACTGCCAAACATTGCTCCTTTTTCATTATCCAAGATGTCCTATGGAGGAAAATAAAAATTCTGATGAGCTCTGACCTCCATCTTTTCCCGTAGAATCACATCACTACAGGAAAATGACTTATTTTGAAAAGGAAGCACAGAAAGTTTGATAGTACTGGAAGCCTAATGCAGAGCATAAAGATAATTAGAATCTTGGAAAAACTGTCAATTAAAATCTAAAACCCAGAAGTATCACACGACATTTCTTTGGAGGCAATGCACAGGGAGGGTCTCACACTATTTGTGTAGTAGACACTAGGTGTTTCAGTGAGATCTATAATTAAATGATAAATGATATTGTAGTCTGCTATGTTTCCACTTGCTCTAGTAATAAATCACTGGGACATTGAAATGTCCTAGGTATTGCTACTAGGCCTGCTTCTCCTGAGGCAGAACTTTGAACTATGAATTTTCTCCTCTGCATGAGATACTTTACACTTCCTAAGCAAGAAATAAGGGCAAAAGTTTCATATGAAAACTTCTCCAGGCACTATTTATTCTTTAGAATTGTGCTTACTCACTTTGTACTCTAGGGTCAGCACAGGACAGAAGTCTGGGACAGTTCTCAGAGAAAACCTGCAAAGTATTTCTGATGAGTCACATATGACATCACATCATAGTGCCACACTTTAGGAGATCTGAAAATATGCATCAGAAATAAAACCATTATTAAGAGTGCTAGCTTTCTGGGGTCCTGTCCATCTAGACACCACAGGAATAATCTTTATTTCCACAATAAAATTAATTTGGATACCACATGGGCTGAGATGATTAAAGTCAAACTTTTGCTCTGGCACTAAACAAAATCATCTTCTTCACCCTCAGATGGGCAATTTTTCTATCTGGAATAAATGAATTTGCTAACAACAATCCTGATAATAAAGTTATATCTATTATTTCAGACAATAGTGAAGACAAACTAATGATTGCAGATAATGAGAAGGTACATATTTTTTCTCTATTCATTTGAAAACTGAAGTAATATTTCGAGCTGTTGAAACGACAAAAGGAAGCTCGTCACTTCCTGGATATGCTTCTAAACCCCATTTGCATTCTTCTAAATGTTTAGTTACTAATTAATCTTTCATACTTCCTAGTGGCACAAAGAGTTCTTTAATTTTTATTTTAAGCTGTTCATGATGATGATGATGATAACACACATGTGATAACAATAAGATAAGGCAATTCACAATTATGCATGTTATCCATTCCGAAAAGGGAGCAGGTAAAAGACTCTCCTCTTATAAAAGTCAATGAGGGTAATCAGATGTCAATGGGTAATAGATATATTTGAAAAAAAAACTTAAGCAGACCCCAAAATTTAATTATTTTTAAATTTAATTTATTTAATGCTCTAATTGTCTATCTACAAGTAGAATCATTTTGCTACCCCTATAGTTTTTAAAGTGGGGCCTCTTTCTATCAAAATTCTGTTGGCAACAGGCACAGACCACAACCACCTCTGCTGCAGGTTGGCTCTTTTTTTTTTAATTGTGCATATAGCAAAATGGATTAAGACTGATAGATGCGAATCTTCCAAGATTCTACTTGAAGTCAGATTGAATTCAACTACTTCAAGAATTTTGTGTCACAACTCCAAAAATCATACTAAATTTTGGATGTCCTGAGTATATAACTTGAGACAAAAATGTAGTTTTGTAAAAACCCATAGCATTTAGTTTTGATAAAAGTCAAAAGAGTTTCCAAAGCTGAGAGGTGATTTTGTCAGCCTGAAATTTTGCAAAGTCTGTTGTGTCACAGTTGAATTTTATTTTGACATTATTATTGTTATTCTCTAGGAAGGGGGTTTAAATTGTCTGAGAAAATGGAAATCCTTGCAAACAGAAATGGATACTAAATTAAAAATATAATTCTTAATGCACCTCTGGTTGAACCTGACAGAGCATAACGATTTCAAAAGAGTATTTATAGTTATTTAAGTGAAGATTACAGAGAAAACACTCTTCTCCCTTACTCATTGTCTCTTATCACAACTGGAAGTAGTGAGAGCCCTAATTATTTCCTCCACCCACTGAACAAAATTATGTTTCATAACTTAGCTTTAAGAGGGAGGAGTAGGATTTCATTCAAGCTTAGGCAGCTCTGTAGTATATTGGGAATGGAGATGTCAGTGAAGAGCACAGATTAGTCTACAGAGTGAGCAGCACCTTCCTTCTTCTGGGTGATTATCACAAAATCATAGAATGGCAGAATAGTTTGGGTTTGAAAAGATCTTAAAGATTACCTGGTTCCATCCTCCATCACTGGCAAGGGCATCTCCCACTGGACCAGGCTGTTCCATCCAACCTAGCCTTGACCACTGCCAGGAATGGAGGAGCACCCACACCTCTTGTTGTCTCACCACCCTCACAGGAAAGAATTTGTTCCACATATCTAGCCTAAATTTCCTCCTTTTCGGTTTGAATCCATTACTCCCTGCCCTATCTCTACAGCTGCTGCTGAAGAGCCCTCTCCAGTTTTCTTGTACTCTCACTTAACTGATTTTATTAAAGTCAGAATGTCTGTGTTGCACAAATATAAACCCACACATCTGCTTCAACATGTTGGACTCATCTATTTGTGCTGACTATATGGAGTTAATCAAAGGTCCATGATGCACTTCTGTCTTCATAGCAGCTCTTTTAATTTCCACAGTTCCACTTCAAGTGCATGGTTTGAAGAACCTCATGTACTGATAAGGACAAAGGGAGTGATCACAGGCATAGAATGGCTTCCAAACACAGCAATTTCATCTTGGAAAAGAGACAAGTGAGTGAGGACATAGTGGAGGCAAGTAAAATCAAGCTGATGAGCAGAAGAATAAATGAGAACAGAATAACAAACAGGATCAGATAGATCAGTCAGTAGGTTTAAAACAAAATATCTTTTCACAGAAGATGAACATGACCTGCAAACACAACCTGTTGAGGAAAGCCCAAGTATGTATGTATTTAATAGAGGATTAGATACAGTTGTGACAGGTGGAACTACCAAAAGTAAATAGACATGGTTCCAACCTGCCTTAAATTTCCTATATTTAATTTTCAAAGAGGGGTCACAATGCTTGCATTTATACTTTACAGAAGCAGGTTTGGAAAGCAAACTACACTAGACAGGTCTTTGACAGAGTTCTTCTCATGTGTTTTACCTTAGCTAATGTAGTTTGGTGYGTAAACTGAAAAATCCCTGATCTGAAAAGTTTACAATATCTGACTGAGAGCTGAGAAGTCTTTGCAAAATGGCAAGCCCTACCAATTTTCTTTCACAAGACTATGATCTAACACTCTTCACCAGAGAAGCAAACAGGAACTGAGACATGTCATTTAGGAGTGTTCCACTCCTGATCTTCACACTACAGGTGATCACTTTGCTGTTGGATCTTACACTCAAAGTTAAGGAACCAGGAAGGTAAAATAAATCTGATCTGCACACCAGGGCTTGTTCAAAGGCTCTTCTCCCTGTAGCCTGTCTGGGTCTGCTGTAAATCTGATTTGCTGTCTATGAATGTTGTTCTGCCACTAATCTCAGGAGAAGCTTGATGTAATCCATATCTGCTGTACTCTGCTGATGTTATGGGAACAGTGAAGAATTCCATGGCATGATAGTCTGGTCTTGGGTGTTTTTTGATTGCTGCACCAATCTTGCAGTATCAACCCACTTTATGGGTCTTCACAAACYATTGTTCARAAAGAYATCTGMAGAATTCTGATAAGAGAATAAAGAGGCCTGAAAATTTTCTATGTGCAGTCCTTTTCTAAGCAGGTAATTTCTACTACTGCTCTTTTGATGCTTATCAGTTCTCATCCCAGCTAGATATATCCAGAAGATGGGAATGAACATGTCTCAGTCACGTGCCTTTTCCCTAAACTGGACCATGTGCCCCTCTCTGGTTGTGCCAAAAAGTCTGAATAAAAGAATAAGATGTCCATGATCCCTACAAGTCAGGGGTATCATAATACAGCATGGGACACAGAATCTTTGGTTCTGGCTGCTGCCTTCTCCATATTTATGTTTTTTATCATTACTCAGTTCAGCCACACAAGGCAAATTGTGTTTAATAAATTAGCCTAATGGATTCAGCAAGTGGTTTGTGAGCAGGGTGCTTCCTCCAGTTAAGGAAAACATTTATATTCCCTCTCTCTTTGCTTTTCATGACAAAGAGGGTAAGCAGAGGGCAGGGTACAGTGGGGAGGGGGGAGCAAGTCAGCCTGTCATCCCTGGGGCTGGGGACATCACCAGGGCCAGCCCCAGAAGGTTTGCAGGGAGCCTGAGGCGCCGGTGCCCTTTGTCTCAGCAGTGGCCAGGCAGCCCRGGGCTGAGGTACCTACCACAGCCTCCCTGGCAGGCAGCTCCCTCCCCTTCCCTGTGCTGCACATTAAACTCTTCCAAAGGGGCCTCTTTAACAGCTCCCCATGAAATAATAATTCATTATGTCACTAGGAGGGAAGAAAGGGAGTGTAAGTGTCTTGATGGGATTAGCGTAAACCCCCGCAGAGATGATTTAGGAGCCGTGATAATTCATTTAATAGGGGCCTGGGGTAAATTGCTAGACAGGGAAATGTAACTGAACCAGCTTAGAAAGGGCGCATTACAGGTCTGTATATGATAACTGGCTTCATTAGCAATATTTAAGAGATTTCATTTAAGAATGAGTCATAAAATGCAGAACTATTTCATCCACCTGGTTTGGTGGCCTTTAGCTTTACTCTGTCTGAATATTAAATTGGAAATGGCACTACAGCAACACATTTTGGAAACTGTTCTTTTGGCTGTTATTTGTATGGTTGGTTTAGCTTCTCATTTGTTAACCTTTTAAAATGAGTATCATTGAAGCGGCTAATGGTACACACAGAACTCAGGGAGATGAGAAGGCTGCAATGGCTGAGAAAAGACTGCTGCAAAACTTAGCAAAAACTCCAGGTTCCCACCACTATTCACACACAAGGGTCCAAAAAGAGTCAGGAAGCAGCAAATGCTTTCCACAAAGCTCAGTAAACTAGCTCCTTTTCCCACTGAATACCTCTGATCTTAAAACAGCTTGGAGGGGTGGAACAACAAGCATGCATGCAGACATAGTCAGATGGACTTTGGGAAGTCTATCATACCCTGGAGCTGAAGTTTGCCTCAGATACTATTATTASTAAATGCTGGGTTTGAGTTTGGAAAAGGAAAGATAGATGTGATAGTTTTCTTCCACTCTCCAACATTTTAAAATTGGTAATCCTGACAAAAGTCTGCTTTTTTTTTAAAGCTTGGTCCAAGTACATTTTAAGAGTGGCCTATGTAACTGACTAGATATTCCTATTCYGTATATGGGTAATATTAAATGGGTAATATTTAAGGGGTAAGTACTCATGGGTAGAAAATAAAATTTATTAGATGAGGTTAGAGAACATAAAGAACCTAATTCTGTATAGCCTTGCAACTTCTTTAACTCCTCTGGGGCTGTGAGACATAAACAATGGGAGAACTTGACATGGCACTTAATGTGGCTTGGTTGTGTGTGAGGTGATGTCCATTATTCACAGAAAGGAATTGTTCATGATTAAAACTAGTGCAAAGTGTTTTATTCATCCTAAATGTAGGGGTTCTCTGCTGTGTTGCAAGTAATTTTTCAGTAGTATTTGTCACCAGTACTTATAATTTTAATCCTTTGGCCCATTAGATGCATTTTAGGAGTCATGATACATTTGAAGATTTTAGAGAACGTTTCACAAAAAATTAGTCATAAGCCTACAAACTTTTCCTGTGCTTCCTTTTTATTTATCACTACTGATTTTTTTTAAATCACAGAAAACAAAGGAAATGCCCTTATAAAGAAGCACCATCAAATAAATTATTAAAATAATTCTGCCATGAAGATGTGTGTTACTTATTCTTCTGCAGAAATTTCAAAATGAAATACTGATATTTTAACCACTGCATAGGATTAAATTAAGATTTGATGATCATCTTTATCTGGGGATGTTACCAACTGAAGTGCATTGTAATTCACTGTGCAAGCTACTATCACAGAAAACAAAAAACTGAATTCTTTTTAACCCTCAAACAAAATGTGGATGTATTAATAAACTCTTCTAATAGAAAAGGCAAGTAATTATACGCAAAAAAATGCAGTAAGAAATATAGGGTTGTAAAAGATGAATCAGATTTTCTTTGGGTATTAAAATTTAACAAAACCTCTTGTTCTATCTGTCTACCACAGAAATGCCAGTGATATTAGTACCCTTTTTTTCCAACTTCAAAGTCCCACTAATAAAGAGATTGCACTTGATGTACTATTGTAAACCATTTAGAAATATAGCAAGCAGTATCTTTATCAAAGGTAGCTAAAGATATTAATAACCATGACTGTCAAACGTAGGAATAAGACAAGTGTTTTAATAAATCTTCACTAATACTCCATACAAATATAAAAGAATGACTAGCTTTCTCTCCTTTCCTTTCCCTGGTGACCACTGCCCGTTATGACTTTGAATGATTCCCTCTAATGGAAGACAGCCAATACTGTCCATTATTCCAGATGGTCAGCTCGGCTGCGAAGTTCTGCTAATGCTTCTCAGCATTCAGACATAATTCACCAGGGCTTTTTTTGGGGGGGTGTGTGTGTGGTGGGGTTTTTTGTTTTGGTTTTTGGTGGTGTTTTTTTATTTCAGTTTGGTTTGGTTTTCGGGTTTTGTTTGTTTTGTTTTGTTTTGTTTTGTGTGGGGTTGTTTGTGTGTGTGTGTGTGTGTGTGTGTGTGTGTGTGTGTGTGTGCAGATTTTTTTGTTGTTGTTTTTTTTGTGTGATTTTTTTGTTCTGTGTGGTTTTCATGTTTGGTTGTTTGGGTTTTTTTTGCTTTACGTGTATATCCAGTCCAAGATCAGCCATGTAATAGTTGSCAGAAGAAAAATCTGGGCTATCTTGGTGATTAGTTACAAGACCCRTTTTGGTATTCATGCTAGAAAGTGAACAGTTCCTGCTCAGTTCATATGAAAAGAACAGCTCTGTAATAGCAGGTAGAGTAATACATTAGTCACTTGATTCTCCACAGCTAAGAGGAGACAGGTAAAAATATAAGTGGACTTTTTGGGCACATTCTCAACTGGGTGGTACCTACAAAATAACCCTGCTTGTTACCACAATCTGCACTGAACACAAACAGGATTTGGTCCAGTATCTTCCACGTAGCAGATGTTGCTTTTTCATATATTGGGGATATTTGACATGCTCTGTCCTGATTTCTGTAAAAGCAATACAAATCATGCAAATATTTCATGCTCTAATCAGCAGAAAGTAGATAAGTACTGGCCTGTGTACGCAATTTACCAAAGCTCAACTAATTTTTCAGTTAGTAGATAATGGCTGGATATTATAAAGTAATGCTCATCACTTCACACAAGCAGCATTTGCTTAGTGCTGTTCTCTGTTAATACAAAGAGGCATTAGCAGACACTTGTAAATTTTCCCATGTACAGCTTACATAAAAACTAATGACAACAACAACAAATGACAACTGCTCCCATTTAAAGGCACTGCACCTAGAATAAATATTCTAGGTGTCCTCGGGGACAAATATTTCAAGCGCTTAGATTTCTTTCTGGTACGTCTTCTAGCATTCTTCCCCTCTAAAAAATCATGCCACAAAAAGTGGGCTTACACACTTCCTACATGATGTTCYGTAACAGGAAGCTTACAATGCTGCRTTTCTGACCTGAAAATTAAAATTATTTGAATTATTTTACAAATAGCTGTATTAAAAATGGACTGGTAGAGTTGACACTGAATTATTCCAGGTTTTTATCTTTGCACAGGAATACAAATTGGGCTGATAACTGTGCATTTCATTGCAGCAATAACCACTATTTAATCAATGTATTTTATTCTAGGCAATAAGATATTTCTAAATATTCAAGGAACATTCAGCTAGAAGGCACTAGTTTTTTTCTTTTTTTAAATAAAATTGGTTTCAAGAGAAAAACTAGCTATACATTTGATCTGCTGACTTTTTTCAGGAATTATTATCCCTAAAGCACTATTGGCACTCTTGTTAAAATGAAGTTTAACTTGTGTTTGAAACACACATTGCAAATAGATGTATAGATGAACGAGATATTGAGAAAAGGAAGAGTACAGATTATGAATATTAAGATTTATATTAATCTATAAGCCTATTAAAGTACAGTAAAACCTGTCCTTCAGACCACCTTTTTAAAGATATCACCTCCCTGATGGGACCACTAAATTTCGGGCCAAATTATTTTCCCATAAAGAACAATGAAAAGAAAATGATTATATTAAGACTACTTCTACTATGGTTTCTTTTCATTGTTCCGCCAAAAATGATTCCAAACAGTAAAATAACATTGATTTTGACCTTGTTAATGAACCTGAAGAACTTCAAGGCATACTTGACCATAGATTTCCCTTTAAACAGGAAAAAACTGACATGTAGTCATCATAATTTCATCAACCTTGGCAGAAGAGATGTAATTTTACTTATATTTTGGATAACCAGCTTGTCAAGATATTGTTAATGTTCCACAGGGACAAAAGCATGGGGTTTTTCATCATACCAACACTCTTAAATGATTCTGTAATTTGTATCACATTGATTAGGTCTTCTGAGAGTTAGGAATATTTTTAAAGGCCGTGTTGTACAGATTTATATACTATTATGGGATTAATTTAATTTTTCCAAGATGTCCATCTTCCCTATGGTTGGAACTTTCCAGAGGTGTCTCACTGGGACTTCCTCACTCGCTTTAAGAGGCTACACCTCATCTGTGTAAAGCATAGATGATCTCAGTTTCCATTCATATTTTAAATCCTAGAGACTTATAGTAGAGACTATAGGTCCCAGAGTGCAACATCCCATTTTGAATTAAGCTGCTTTGCATGGGACCTCCAAACAACAGCCCTGTCTGGTTTAGGAGATTTCAAACTATGGATTGCAAAAAGCATGTTGGTCCACCACCAGCCACAGTCTTTTTTGTATTTTTACATTTCTACCTCTATGCATATACAAAATCCAGATACATTTCCCACATATCTTTGCTACCAATTTTCCTGTGTGTTTTTATCAGTCAGCGTATTTACATGAGATCATAAAATACGCTGATTTGGAGGGACCCCGCAAGGATCATGAAATCCAACTCTTGGCCCAGCACAGGACACCCCAAGAGTCACACCAKGTGCCYGAGAGCAAAGTCCAAATGCTTCTTGAACTCTGTCAGGCTTGGTACGGCAACCTCTGCCCTGGGGAGCCTCTTCCAGTGCCCAACCAACCCTGGGTGAAGAGCTTTTTCCTGCTATCCAACCTAAACCTCATCTGGCACAGTTCCATGCCATCTCCTCGTCCTGTCAATGGCCACCACAGAGAAGTAACCAGTGCCCAACCCTCTGTCTCCCCTCAGGAGGAAGTTGTAGGTCCCCTCTCAGTCTCCTCTTATCCCTAGCCAAATTACCTCAGCCACTCCTCATATGGCTTCCCCTACAGGTCTTTCATCATCCTCATGACCTTCCTTTGGACGCTCTCTAATACCTGAATGTCTTTTTTATATTGTGGCATCCAAAGCCCAGCACTGGAGCTGAGGCTGCCCCAGAGCAGAGMAGGACAATCCCCTCCCTTGCCTGGCTGTTGATGCTGTCCCTGATGCCCCCAGGACAGGGGTGGCCCTCCTGGCTGCCAGGGCACTGCTGACCCATGTTCAGCTTGCCACAGGTCCCTTGTCATGGAGTTGCTCTCCAGCCCCTTGGTCTCCAGTTTGTCCATACATGCTCTGCCCCAGGTGCAGAATTCTTACTTTATGTGAAGCATCCTAACCACTGCTGTCRCTGGGAAGCATATATCTTGGCCCTTACAGCTATGATACTCACAGCTTATTATGTTCTAAATGGCTTTCTTTCTAAGGCAGTGAAAAAACACAGTTAAAAACCAAACAAGCAACATCTTCCAAACTTGGAATACATTTGAATAGTAATTTTTTTTTTTAATTCTGTATATAACCTTAATTTTCCTGGAACTAAACCAGGCATTTCTGAWGTTGAAAAGCAAACCCAAAATCAGATAATTAGGACTATAATGTCCCCACTTTCAGATCTCTGGATGATTTTGTTTGTAGTATATGTCTTGCTGTAATGGCACACATTGACTTGCTGATTGTCATAGATAGAAGCAGAGAGAAAAYGCATTTAGAGAAGAATTAGAGTTTTCACTCATCAGAGTTTCTTTGGCCTCTCAGCTGTGGGACATACCCCTCCCTCCCAGGTCCTGATGTTATACTCAGAAAATAAGATGCAAGGGAATTTTTTAGGTGTAGTYTGAGTTGAAAGGCTCTGAATGCCTCAGCTGCCTCAATGGAAAAACCCTTACATCTGAACTGGGGGCTCTCAGAGGACCCTGTGCTGGTGACCCGTTCAGTCCAAACTGACCCACTGTGACYGGAASTACCAAAGGTGGTTTCTGCACCTTGACTTATTTTCACTTGTCAACATGAGATTAAATTAAATTATTATTCTGCTAGATGAGGCACAGTCCACCAAGCTGCCACTTGCCTTTAATCCAGTGCTTTTACTGGACTTGTTGTACCCTATTGCCTCCAATTCACTATTGTGAAATAAGCTATTCATTGTGAATGCTAATAGCAGTGCTAGTTACTTGGCATTTGTGTTGGCAGTCTTGGAGCAGGAATGCTTCAAGTTAGTGTTGTCACTAGACAATTCTTACAACAGAAGTCACAATCCAGATCTGTGATTGTCGGAGTAGCTGTGTCATGGTTTGTTGATTCCCAGAGAGGCACATCTTGACTTCTCTCCTCACTAGTCCTTTCTCCTCTCCCCCTTCCTCTCCCTCTCACTCTTGCCACATGGTCCCACCACCTGCCTTGCACCATCTTCTTTGCTCATCAGAACCTCCCTCCTTTTCTTTCAGCTCAGTCACCCAGCAGAAAATCACCTCCTTTTAGCTGCATTAGTTTTCTGCCAGGTTGGCAYGCTGAATCTGTTCTCAGAGGAGCCTGGGGAGGGTCAGTGTGCATGACAAGTGCCAGAAGTGCCTRGCTGGGAGCAGGGGGAGAGAAGGGGAGGAAGCAGAAGGGAAGTGGGACCTTCCTTTGCTGGTGGCTGTGGASTGGCTGATCCCCCATGCTGAAGAAACTGAAAATATGAAGGCACTTTATAGGATTCAGTAATTGATTAGATAGATTACTCACATGTCTTTGAGGATGTTCAAACCCACTGGTAAACTCTGCTTCATTAAGTCACATTATTAACTCTTCTAATCACAGCTTTTATTACTAAAGAGAATAGTTGCAACTTACAGTTAGCAGTCTGGTGCTCACAAAACAGAGTGGTAAGAAAAACAGAGGTTAATGAAAAAAAGCTGATTCACTGAAATTAAACTCTGCAATTTAGGTCTTCCATGCCCAGACTTTAATTTACGCCATGACACTTTGTTGTGTGAAAATGCCCAATAGAGCCAAGACTGTGTTCCTGCTTCAGCCCACCTTTCTGTAATGGGTGTTTTGGCAGAGCAATTTGGCAGCCTTACAGTACTTGAAAGGCTGGTTTTTTTCTTGTGCTTTTTACACACCAGTACCCCTTTTTGTTCAAATGAGATTTTCTTGAAGCCTGTAATAATTTAAACCAACCCTCAACTCATATTTGTCCAAACACATATTTTAATATGATGCTTAAAATGTTTGTGTAGGTGTGTTAATACCCATAATGTGTTTGGGATAAAAAGCAAACCATCATTTGATTATTGTTTCATTACTAGTATTTGATGTGTGACACAAATTCATGACTAGTTAATGAATGAACGTCAGTGTGGCACAACTATTTCTGTTGCAGAGCAATCAGTGTCTCAATAAAGGTTTGTTAAAGCCAGGGTTTAATTGTTTTTCCTTCCTCAACAGTTCAGTGAACTAAACGCAATTTATTGTCTTCTCACTTTTTTTCTCATTCCTCCTGAAACTTCCCAGTGGTTTCCTTGCTGCATCTGTACTGGAAGCCATGAGCATCTCTTTACTATTATCATCTATACAGAATGRTAGATGCACTTGGATGATTTATATATAAATAAAACAAAAACTCTTTGCCCAGAGGAGCCAACAATCAACTGTTTGAGTGCTGCAATTGCTATCACGTGGGCGGGATTGCTGTGTCCATGTGTTATCAACTTGAAAATTGTGGCTGAAAGCTTTAATTCTGCAGTCAGCTCTGCTAGTGAGGAATAGATTCAGGCCCCAGTCCTGCAGTTGGCTGTGCTGGCCAGCAGCCCAGCGCCTTTGTGGAGCCTGGCAGCGGGCATCACCAGCAGACAGGACGGCGCASTGAGGTCCTTCACAATTGGATTTTGCTTGTTAGTGCTACAAATCAACCCATCTTTTTTTCCCCTGCTCTCTTTCTGCAGGAAGGGCTCTAAATTCTCGTACCTAGTGGCCCATTCCTGTTTGTAGGGAAGACACAGGCATTTTCTTTTGGGCAACACTGTTCAGAATTCCTTGGTGCAAAACACTCTGACTGGCATGTTTTGCTGCTAATTGTGCAGTCCTTGTTCAGGCAAAATTCCTGTTATCTCCTCTGGGCATTTTGCCCAAGTAGAGAAACAGGATCCATTTTACAACAGTCTGTAAAAACGAGCATCTTCCAGTTCTAACCTGTTTCAAATAGTTAATTGGCTATGAACAGTGAATCTATATGGTAAAAAGATATTAACTGGCAAATTTTAGGTAATTAAAATATAAAATATCAATATTACATACAGTTAAGAAAAACTATCCCTTGATTTATGCGTTTATGCTATATATTGAACAGTATTGCCCAATATACATGATATGTATTGTAGTAATTATGTATTACAGGGTTGTATAGCTTTTTGAAACAGCAAAATGTAAAATGTGTATTTAAAGCCTTTGGTCACCTATTGGGAATGATGTTAATTATGATTTGTGAATTATTTTCTGCATGAAATCACAATCTTTACAATAACAATATATAGATTATGAACTTCTCAGAAAACCTAATGCCTGTGGGTGATATTTTGGTTGTTTAAGTACTGTCATTCTGGCAGAGCATTAATTTAGATTTTCATGCTCTAGTCAGCACCTTGGATGTCCTTAGAGTTTTACACTTGGATTAAAAATACATTGAATTCATCAAGCATATTGTTAGCAAAATGAACTTGGGACTTCCCTGTTGCAAACCCAGTTTTATGATTTTCTGACTCTAAATGACCTAAGAGAAAACCAGGAGTGTTTGCAATTTTTGCAGTATAAACCTTTTCTCCCTAGCCTTGTGCAGTTTTGAATTTCTGAAATAAACTGTGTGTAAATAGCTATTTGGACTGGTTTCAATATTGAAAATTGATCCTATTCCTTCTCCAAATATGTCAATAGCAAGGCCACCACTTCCTGGAAATCATTAAGCAGAGTAGATCAGATCTGCAGCTGGTTCAATCCCAGACATGGATATTTAAAACATTTCTAAATGAATCTACAGAAAGTTCAAAGCTCACAAACCCAAAGTCTGTCACCTGCACACAAAAAAATCCTAGCTACAAGCMGGGAAAGATCAGGATGCAAGAGAAATAAGGAGAATTTGCATCAAAGAACATTCTATTGTGGTACAAAAGAAATAAATCTTATGTGTATGAAAATCATAAGCTTTAAGATTTGGAGAGAGTTGTGCAATTGACAATCAAATGGAGCTTAAAGGAAATTATGAGGTTTTACACTAAAGTCCTGAAATAAAGAAAGTAATATTTTACAGCAAAAAATTGCAAATGTCAAGATTAAATCATAAGACTTTGCACCATTGAGCCACTAGCTAGCTCTATAGCTTCTTCAGCTCTTAACACAGGGAAAGACCAACTTTCATGGTCAATAAAACTTAAGAACTTTAGAAATACATTTAGCGATATAAATCATATATTTGTGACTTTTTCTCCTACAATAGCTAATTATGGGAAAAAATGGATATGTGAACTCCATGGTTGCTGACTTATTCTTGCATTTGTTTTCAGGCTCATTTTTTGTTTGTTCCAAGGAAATTTTATTAATTTCTCAATTTAAAAAGAGGTGACTGCTGTAAATGAAGAGAAGAGGGTGGGGTTTTGTCTGTCTTACTGCAGTAGTGAGATCTTGAGTAGCTATACCTTGGAATGAGCAAGGTAAACCAGATTCAGAAGTGGAAAATCCAGAGCTCAAATGCCTAAACTGCTTYCTCCAGTCCAAAGCTGGACAGGTGGCGACCCAGATTGAATCAGTAGTTGTGGGAATGATTTGATTCACAAACAGGGTTATAAAATTTTATATGGAGATGCCAGTGAAAGTCACAAGATCGTAGAGCAAAAGACCTTATTCACATAAATTACCTGAATGGCTATGAAGCATAAAGGAAATAAATTGAACAATATTGCCCATACTTAGCTTACACGCATATGGTATATAGCTTCACATGATATACATGATAACAATGGGCAAATTTGTGAATCCATAGAATAATATTGATACATCCCCCCTTAATAATTCAAAGAAGGAAACAGTGCTTTGCCTGTTCTGAGGTTTATGAATTCACGCATACGGATTATGCGTTTTACTACATAAAGAAGGCTTTTTAGCTCAGAAACTTGTCTATCTTTCCTCATGCAGTACCAGCTGGTTTAATGTAGTATATTATCTTTCCTTACAAGCCTTACTTCTTTTATTACAGACACAATCACACATACACATTGGACATCGTTATAAGGAATTAATTTTAGTAAGTATAAGGGCACTCAAAAYGAGATACGAATTTCTGGAGGGGGAGCCTCTGCTGGTACCTGGCAGTACAGCACACATGGTTCACATCTGGCATGAAAACAAAAATTTTTTTTATGGTTAGCTCCACACCTGTACCATATGTAAATACATATAATAGCAAAATATTTCCAGCCCTGTCTACCCAGCTGATGCATTGATCTCAGCAGATTCTGAGATATAAACTTCAATTTGKCCCCCAGTCACTTAGTGGACACTGCCACCAGCAGCTCTGACACCGGGTTATTTGTTGTTGCTGTTTGCTGTCCCTGTTTGCACATTAATCCAGTGACAATTAGGTGTCAGCGAGCGTTGTTTCTGCTCGCTGATAGCCTTGGGCTCTGCGCTTGAAGCCCTAATCAGGAGTGTAAACTCTGCTATATTTCAATTTGGAGAAGCGCTCTTCCGCTAAGAGGCCCCTGGCACTGCGATAAATAAAACGCCTATTTACTCTATTGCCACACTTAGACATCTAATGCACTTACTACCGGCCCCCTAATCATGGCCCACAGTTAAATCCGCCTATAAATCACTCCATTCTCATCCTGCAGATTAGTGAAGCCATTTTCCCCAAACCCCACAATGAGCACTGTTTCCTTTTCTTGTTAGTCAAAAGCGAGATGATTTTTATTAGGTTAAAGACAAGCTCACAGATGGTAAATGGTGTGGAGGGAAATAAGATGAAGAGTCCTGTGTCCTAGTGGGGATGGCAGGTGGGACGGGGCGGGCYGTGACTCTGGTAGGCATCATCCCACCCTAGTGCATCCCACCCCCAGCAGTGCATCATCCCACTGCTCCAGACCCAGGCGACATCTCCGCACACATTGCACAGAAAGGCAGCAGCTCACAGGTGTGACGAGTGTGTCTGCCTTCAGCAGCCATCAGCGCAGAGAGAAAAGGGGCGTGTGGGGTATCTTTCAATTTTCTATCACCCACTGCTGGGTTTATCTGCAGAGGCTTTTGGAAGTGCATAAATGGGGCGGGAACATAAGTAAGGTCTGGAGAAAGAAGCACATACCATCAATACAGTCCCACCAGGAATAGTTCAGCTTTATCCTCCGTAGCACTGCTACACACAGTGGGAGCAAACATACACTAATGCAGAGCATTTAATACAAACAGTTTGGATCTCCTTAAGAACAGGATCCTCTCTCAAATCTTCTTTATATACCTTCAGATAAAAAGCACTACCTTGTGTACAGCTGTTGTAGCATAGCCAGGCACCTAATGTAACTGTAATGCATAATACAATACATTTAGCTTTTTTGTTTTGTTTTTTTTTTCAGTGGCTGGTAAGGAAAAGATTCTGGGTTTTCAAAAATAGGTACATTATTCTCAACCATTCACTGAATACTTTCTGTGAACAGCTTCCAATTTTATTCAGGTGAAATTTGTTGCAAATATCTGATATTTTAAATTCTACCTGGGTTAATTGGTTGCATAGGTCATGCACTTGTCTGCATATCTTTGATTGAAGG
Source organism: Alauda arvensis (assembly GCA_902810485.1). Taxonomy (NCBI): domain Eukaryota; kingdom Metazoa; phylum Chordata; class Aves; order Passeriformes; family Alaudidae; genus Alauda; species Alauda arvensis. Next base: position 201,971 of record CADDXX010000080.1, on the reverse strand, counting down.
AGCACTGTGCTGAGATATCAGATTTTCTGTGCAATAACTATAATGAATTCAAAATTCATTATCCGTAAATATTCTGTGACATTTGCTCTAAATTTTGGCACGAGGTTCGGATAGCAGACCTCTGCATTAGGAGGACCACAGAAAGCAAGCAAAACAGAGAAGCAAAGCACAGCCTGATCAAAAACCTCCAAGTAAATCAAAGAAGTCATTGGGGGACGCTTTTATTTTTAGAGCATTAGTCTGTTACCCTTATATATGTGCCAGAATTGTGTCCCCTTTCTGGGCAGGGAAGCTCTCACATGACATGTTCATGCAAAGGCCATCCAGAGGGATGACAGAGATTTACATCACCCATGGAACATGATTTACCTCATACGTGGGCACGCACCCATATGGGCCATTGAGGGGGAAGTGGCAGCTGTCCTTGTGCGGAGGCCCACACTGCCACAGGCTCTGCAAATTGACCCTCCAACACTCCACATCAACATTCACTGGGATAAAATTCAGCCCCTTCTCTCAGCCTTCTCTCCCCGCTCCTTACTTTTCAGGTTCTAAACAGGGTGGATTGCAGTGAAGAGCTCCCTGTAATCTCTCTTTAACCATTTCCATATGACAACTGCTTTGGATCCCCACAGCAGAATGAAAAGGCCAGAAGCCTTGGCTCTGCTGGGGGGCGGGTGCCCCTGGGGAAACATATGTAAACAAAGCCCAGCTCTGTAGCCTTTTGCACCTCTCTCTCTTTTCCCATTCTTGCTTGGATCTCAGGTGGAATTAAAGGGATTAAAGCTGAGCGTAAATGAGGCGAGTGTGTAAAATGACTCCTTTCTGAACCAAACGGCATGTTCCGTGCTGAGGAAATGAGATGCCCATTTAAATCTCATCCATCCACCGCCTGTGGCCACCACCATGTACCTGCCTACTTAGCCCAAGGGTTAATTAATTGAGGCTTCAATGCACTATTGCAAGAGCATTATTGCATTTGATACTCTACATCTGTGATTTAAAACTCTTTCAGTCCCTTGTCAGCAAGGGAGGGTTTTAACTAGGAAATTAGCATTCAGATAAGGGTACGCTCTATTTGCTTCTGAAAGGAAGGAAATATTAAGGATGCTGGTGCACAAACCAAGCTGTAATATCCTGTCCCATCCTAGAAAGGGCTCTTGGGCCCCACTTCCCAAGGGGACACTCTGTAAAAGGGGAATAGAACATAGAAAAAAGGAATTACAATTTTCAGTGGAAATATCATGAAGTAGAAAACAGACAACCAATTGTGGTTTATTTTTCAGAAACTTCTCCTTATTCCGTGATAATTATATGCTTCCTCTATTGGCACCTGGCTTATTTTAAATATCCTATCACCCAACCAGCTTATATCCATACTATATTTCAGTCTTCTCATGGAGTATGAATATTAATATTACTCCCCATCTAGTTAGGAGGATTTTAATAACTTTTATTTTCTCTAAATAAGCAGAAAAATAACAATTCCTTGCCTTCACGTAATGTCCTTGCATTATACTCAATGGCATGTGTGTGTAATCCCCAATCATTGAAATGAAACACGCATTTTCCAGCAATAAAACACAATAGTTTGGGATATGAAGTGACTAAGGAAGTATCCAACTGAAACAGCAGGAAGAATTAAATGTAGAAGGAAGGCAGTTTGCCCAACCTTGAGTCTAGCTACCGAACCTCAAAACCATGAGAAAAGTGAAAGCCATACATGAGCTATGGTGATTGACAGAACAGGTCATCTTGCTGCAAATTTCTCCTTGTAAGATGACTGCTTCATTACAGTCTCCTTTGGAAAGGGCCACATGCACAAGAAGAATTTCAGAAATAGGGCCTAATGGCTTTAATCTGGAACCATGCCGAAATCACAGCATGCTCCTGCTCTGTCTCTTCAGTCCAGAGGTAAAAACCAAGGAATGGATTTGGCCAAGCAAGAGGTCTGGAGTGAGCTGGACAGACACAACTACCCATGCCAGGAGATGGTTCATAGGGCATTGTGCCTTGGAAAGATGGAGTTACATGACTCAGCAAGGATGTCCCACCAGAAAACTGCTATTGCCRTTTGCTGGTGTTGCAATGACTGATCTATTTTGAAGAGTGCATTCCCTCTCCAGGATGTTGCATTATTCTGTTGAAAATGAAAGTCACAACTATGCCCTCTTCTTCCTCTCTCCTTGGGGAATTAGTGTGGCCATGCAACGTTCAGTGGCTGCTCTGGTTGTCCCTGGAGCATGTCACAGAATGCAGCACAGCAGCTGTGTGTCYGAGCACAGCAACAGTTGCACGGATATCTAAAACAGGAAGTGCAGATTAACTTGTCCAGTTGAAACTACAGGGGGAATTTAGGAAGACAGAATGCAATCAGCCAGGACACTGAGGTTAACACAGTTAATCTTGTGGAAAGTGCAATGGGACCTTTAATAACTGCAACTGGTCAAGGCCTCAGTTTTATGTCTCATCCCAAAGATGGCACTTCCCAGTGTTTGGTGGTGATACTGTGGCTGGAGGAGGGGAATAGTGCCACCTACTGCAACAGCATCATCTCTCATAACACCTGGGCTTACCTGAAAAGTGTCACCAGCATCCTGGATTGTCTGAAAAAACAGAGTGCTAATTAGAGATTTTACTGATTTTCATTAATAGGTGGTTTGTTCTTCCTTAGGACCCCTTTCATCTATTAGCTATGATGTCTGACCTTGGCAAGCAGAGTTGTTAGCTGGGGGATGGCCAAGCACCGTCTCTGAGGGCTAATCTATTATCCCACCAGGCATGGGGATGGGAGCAACTGGTGCTCTTTTTGACCAAGTCATGTCACTATTGTTTGAGCTTCTTGACAGACAGCTCTTGAGTACTTCACAGGGCTAATTGTCATCGACTTAAGAAGCTTGTTAGATGTTTGCACAAAGGTTTTTATCCTTTCAACAATTAATCTTTGAACTACAGAGCTTAATAAGGCACTATGAACTTCAGTGTGGTATTTTAACAAAGCACTGAGACTGCTGTATGCAGTTCAGGTTTATGAACAATGACACAGGACTTTATTTAGCAGGAGGCAATCTATCCACTGCAAATCAAATATCTCTAAGCCAGCCTCAGAACAGTGGTGGGCATAAATCAATGTGTTGTCAAGCAGGCCATATCTACTCTTTAAGACATATGTCTGTTCTGTATCTTTCTTTGATCCGCGGGGCATACACGCTTTTTTACTACAAAGAGCATTTCATGAGCCCAGGTTTCTTAGTAATCACTGTATTCCTGGAATAGCTCTTTGAAGTAGGACTACCTTTAAAATTCTGTAAATACGTGCATATTTTCTGATACCCACTGGTAGTTCYGATATTCTACCCACAGTGCAGAGGTACCTGCACTAGTGTTTGATATGAGGCACACTGCAGAAGGCTTAAAAGCAACAGGAACTTACTCTCCTCAGATGCAAAGAAGATACAAGCTCCTGTTTGTGTATTATATGTTTGTTGCAGAGATTAAAAAAGAAGACATCAGGATTAAAAACAGAGGTGTGATTCCAAAAATGGGKAGTAAGGCTCTGTCCCATGAGGGCTTAAATATGCTCTCAATTCTGACAGAAAAAAAGAGGACCTTGAGGAAGCTTGTGTTATATGACTGCACGTTTATATAGGGTGTGATTAACAGGGAAGAAACTAAAATAGGTTGTCAGATGAAGGGCTACATCCTGTGGCTCAATCAAGCACAGGGCAGAGAGGAAAGTACCTAATACTCCAGAGATGAAATGGTTTCATGAGAGCCACACCCCTGAAGTTGCCTTTTTAGAAAGTGTAATAGGACTTTTTCAGTTTCATAAAGTATCTTGATAACTGGAAAGTGCCAGTTAATGGTACAATGTTCCAACTATGAATTTTACAAAGATTAATCTACCCCTTTAGGATCCATAGGAGCCAATCAAAAGCTGCCCAGTCTTCGATGTTTTACAGTCTCTGTGGGCAAAAAGCTCAGCTGAAACTACCGTTCAACATCCTAAACTGTCATCTTCATCTTCTTCTAGCATAAAAATACATATTTTTCCCCATAATAAAGATTTTTTATAATAGCAATAAAGTAACTCTAGAGAACATGGTTGTCTTGAGATAGCTTAACTGTGTGTGGTACCTCATAACACCCTGGGGACCCAGTCACCTCATAATAATCTCTTTCTTTACCATGCCTTGCTTAATTAGGGAGTGAAGCCAAAAGGTCAATGCAGGATAAAAATGTAAATCTCAAAGTTTTCATGTGGACCCTAACTCCACATCATAAAATATATATAGTGGGCTCATCACAAAGTTAGGACATTAACAGATAGAAAGTATAATGTTYTATGCTCTCAACATTTTAGTGTTTTAATGAGACAACAAATAAAAGCCTTAGGTTCTTCTGTATAAAATGATGTCTTTCTTCTGCAACAGATAATTACTAAGTTATTTTCTATGTGTGAAATCTTTAGCCTTGTACTTGTCTTTTGAAAATATGACATATATAATAAATATAATAGTTTTAGAGTATTTGGGTGTACCTAAGATTTCCTTTATCTTACTCACATATACTAAACACTGTGCATGCCATTCTGGAGAGACACTCAATATGGTACTACAATCTTCTCATTGTTATTCCAGTTCTCCAACAAAAGCAAACATAATTTCATTTCCAAATCTTATTACTACATTTGAGTATTGATGACATTATAAACAACATGGTTTGGTTGTTTATCTTGTTGTTATTCTTTCATTATTTGCTGTGCTCCTTTCCAGTTGCCTCCTGATTATAAAAATATGCCTGCATTCAAACTGCATGTATTTCTGACACTGTTAGAGATATATTTAAACTGCAGTCTCAGTTCTTAACCTGTTTTTATCATAAGGGATGGTTGCAAACCAGTAAATATTTATTTGGCTTTGGGTAACAGAGATTTCAGATTTTATTTATGGGCTCAATAATCAATGTAACAGTGCAATTCTGTTAGGGATCCAATTACATGTTTTTTTTCTTCTCTGATTCTAGGTAAATAAGTAGACAAGACATGTGTCCCCCTGACTGACACTTGACCAGTAATCTGGATTTAGATCAGATGGACAATACAAGAAATACAATAATTTTGCCCCTCAAATCTTAATTCCCCCTCATCTTTAAAATAGTAACACTATTCTAACAAAGCATGTTTGCTCTCAGAATTGCAGTTACATGATTTTTCTGGATATTCAGTTATGAAACATTTCTTATTTTCATTTTTATGGCGTCATTGCTGTGAGTGACACACTATCTGTACCAGAACCCAGAAGACTTTTCATTAGGCAATATATTGAAGTATGTAGTTGTTTTACAGACTGGCTCTAAAATAAGGGAATGTACTTTCCCTTTGCATTCAGTTACCAATTAAGGAATAAACCAGCTATCTTTACAATTTTTATATAGGCTCTCCTATCAGCCAAAGTTGAGTAAAGATAGCACTCTGTCTGGATGTTTATATGCTTGTTTCATCTGTTATTCAGATACATCACTTAGATAATACTTTCTATACTGAGTTGAGGTTGAGATGTTTGCACCCCATTTTTGTATGAGTCAAAGAACAGGCAGCTCAAGAATCTACTTCTAAAGTGCCGGTTGCCTTGTGCTATCCAGTCGAAAAGTTCCTTCAATTCAAGATCTTTAGATCCTTCAAAATCAGATTCCTATTTTTATTAGCGAGCACGGTAGACTGCAACAACACAAGCACACCTAAAGGACCTCAGCTCAGCTCTGAACTGAAGGAGGGCCATTCTGTTCCATCGTCCTGTCTCCATTTCCATTCTGAGTTTTCACTAAATTGTTATGCAGTGTGATAATTGTTTCTTACAGAGTGGTGGTTGCTCCACTGGAAGCTGAAATGGTACTTCAGATAGTTGGGAAGAGGCCACCATGCCTTGTTATCAGCTGCAGGGCTGGTAGCAGCAGAGTAGGCTAGCAGTTAGTTGCCTGCTAGTAATCTGGAAATTCTCCAGACTCTCTGTAACTCTCCATTCAACCCACAGAATATTTCAGCCCTTGCCTGAAGTTTTAACACTGAAAAAATTTAGAAGTGTAAAACCTTCCATTCTGCTGGGTTTGTGTTAAGAACGTTATCTATAATTAAAACAAGAAGGTAGAAGACAGCTGGAAGGAAGACATTTTTTTTTTCTATTTCCCAAACAGAAAAGACAGCAATGGTGCTGGAAAAGTAAAGCATCTAAAAATTTACCACAATACTCCTCAAGCCACTTCAAACACATACACACCCCACACCCACCCACCCACTCACACATACCCATGTGCACTTTTTGAAAGGATCTTTTAAAAGGGTGTGAACWTCCCCCTGGATTTCAGCTCAGGGCAAACTCAGGACAGGATATTGGACCATGAATTATTTTCCTGTCATTTTATCCTCATCTCTTGTTTTAGAAAGAACATCAACAACCAATAACAATGGCACATGAAAACTAACATCTCTCTTCCCACAGTCTGTTTTCAAGAGTTAAAAAAAATTATTTCCATTATGCTTTCTAAGTGGATGAAAATGTAACAGGGGTTATTTTTKGTGCATTTTTGCTTACCTGTACAAGATCAAGGAAGCCTGAAGCATTAAGACCCAATACTGGTAACTAGGGAGGCTATGACAGCACTTACTCTAATGGTAGACTTCACATTTTTGTTACCTGTTGAGGTGATGGTCCTATTGTCCCTCAAGATGAAAAAAAGGGTAATCCTGACAATTCAATGCATCTCCAAAAGAAACAACACTCTGGCACAGTTGTGTCTCCTTTTCAAGGGACACACCTTTGAATTCAAACTGCTATCTTCACAACCCAAAATGTAAAGCCCATCATATGGGTCCTGTAGGGTGACAGGTCCTATTCCTAACTCCAGTCAGCAGTGGCTTGTTAAACATTGTTCCCCAGAAGTTAATTACTCCTCGGTGTAGCTAAGAAATTAGGATTCCAGTTGCATTTCATGGGCGATGGGAACTGTGTCTCTCGGCTAATTAAAATCCTTTTTTATAATGCAGAGCAGAGGAGGCAAATAGGCCTTGGATTTGATTTGAAGGCCACTGATTTCTTGTGTGAGGATCTGATAGGGAGCCATTTTATGTTTAGTAGCATATTCATCATGTAGAGGAGATGAATTGTGTRAAACTTGCTTAAATAACGTGTGCACACTCTGGGGTACCTATGTGTTTGAGGACAAAGAGCTGAAAGAAGGTGAAAATATCCTATTAAACCTCATTTAAGAATGGCTTTAGCATTTATGAAGTGTAGGGCCTCATTAACGCCACCATTCCTGGAATCCAAGCAAAAACACTTTGTACAATTCAATTGTTGTTTCTACAACTAATTATTTTTATTTTCTAATATATGCCTTGTGCCATGAGCAAAGAGCAGATTTTTTTCCCCATTCCATTTAGCACAGCTTCAAATGCTTACAATAAAGGTGAGTGCATTTTACTGCTCTTTGGCTTCAGCTAATTTTGTTCTATAACAAAACCAATTAGACTGGTGTAGTCCCAATTTTTCCCCCTCATTTCCAGCTGCTGAACCTGAATCTCTCTCAAAAGTACTTTCTTCCTCAGCCACAATATTTTTTTAATGTCAAAATCAATTGATTGTTGTTTGGTTTAAATAGAAGAGATGAGAAAGCAACGGAACAGGCAGCTTCAGAACAAAAATTGGAACATGAAGAGACACTTCAAGTCTTTGCTTTTCTACTGATGAGGCAATCTCTATTTATGAAAAATAAATTAATTCCCTGCTTATGTTTGCTGTTTTCCTAGTTATATGCATTTTCACCATTAATTAATGGAGAGATGAGAGACTGCAGAACAACAAGCCCTATGCAACATGAATGGATGCTTGGGCTGACTGAATAGCTATTCTCCTTCAAGCATTGTTTTAGGTGGTGGCTGCATCAAGGATAAGACTCTTTCTCCCTTTTTGTGGTGCATCCTGAACAGCCGCTAGAGACCTAGCCAGGCATCTGAATAAAGGGTAGGAATCTTACCCACAGGCAAAACATTAGTACAGCAGATAATATAATGTTCTGTATGGAAAAAGATAACAACTTCTCCATTTGCTTATTTAAAAAAAACACAATTGTCTATAGAGACTGTCAGAGAGAGGTAAGCTCTTTCTAGCTGGCCAGCTCCAGTGTATGTTTACTGCAAATGGAGATGTTTGATTACTGGCCCGTCCTGAAATTCTTCCTCTGTAGAGCTTTTGTCTAGTTTAGATGTCCATTTCATAGTGTAGACAGGTGCTCTGTCTTTGTCTTATGTTAAAATAGTAAGGGGTCAGAGGCAGAGCACCTAGCCTTTTACCACCCATGTGCATGTTACATGCTAGTTACTTGCTACAGTATTAAACTCTATTTTCAGTAGATACCAAACGAACTTCATCCCTTTGTTTAAGATCTGGCTAAAAGGAGCAGGAAGCTACAGCATTTTCAGATTTCCTAAGAAAACAGTGTGCAGTAACTGGAAAAGGGAAGATCCTCCATACTGCTATATTCGTACTTTATATGCTAAAGTYTTGTTAGGTTTTGAAAAAAGTTCCACATAATGCCTAAAACACAATGAAGATCTTTAGGAATGACAACAGTATACCTAAAAACCTAGTATCAACAACCATAACAATCTATCCTAGCAGTAAAATGAAGTACAAGCAGCTAGAGAAAGTTCCTTAAAAACGTGAGACTCCTTTAATCCACATAAGCTTGTCACAGAGCTATGTAATAAAGCTAAGTCATGTGAATTTGTAGTTACAAGATGGACCAATTAGAGACTGAATAATTTGTGATATAACTGATAACAGGTCAAAGCAAGGTTATTGCAGGAAATGGACTTGACTTTGGAAAGAACATTGGATATTTGCAGGGCTAGCAAAAACACCTTCTCAAATTAAAGTGTTAGTAAGCAGCAAAAGAACAGAAGTGCATCTCATTAAAAGCAAATATCAGGGTATACAATCAGAATACAGGAGTACAGTCCTGTAACAAAACCAATATAATGAGGAGGGCAATGTTCCATGTATGATTTGAAAGAAATCATACTTAATTTTCATTCAGATAKAGACTTTTCTTTTTAAAAATGAAGATGTTTACATACGCATTTAATATTTAAATAATGCAAAAATCCAGAAGAAACAGGACAAAACTGTGGCTCACTTATTCTCAAAACATGCAAAATATCAAAGATATAACAAAGAAAATCATGCCAAATTACCTGCAGCACAATAAGAGCAATCTCTGCTGCTGGGCTCCCAGAAGAAGTATTCCACATGACAAGATTATCTTGAAAAGTCTGTCTTTGATTTACTTCTCAAGAAGTTAACAGCAAGGCACCTCCATGAGTTTGACAAGAGGTATTTGCATACACACACAAAAAAAAAAATGGATCTCCACCTTCTTATGGAACCTGTTGTTTTTCCTTCTGTTAAAAACTCCACCATGCCTACTCCTGGCTGAACATTTTACACACAGTTCAAGACCAAACCACTCCTGCTCTTAAGGGAGGTATAATGTAAAGGGAGTCAGTATAACATGTATAAGGCATGACAATTCTTATTTAAAATTCCACCAAAGCACTTAAAAAACCCTTAAATATATTCATATGCATCCAAATATGTCAAAGTCACACTTCTCATCTTGACTGCAAATACAGATGGAGAAACTATCCTTTCTCACACCTATGGCTGAGAGAAATATGTTTTCATATGGAAAACACAGAGACCTGTACGAATGTCACAAAAATCTGTATAGTGCATATCTTTCTTCTGATTTGTCTAGTGACTACTTTGAAATTTTTTCTAATTTTGCCATTGTTCCTAAAGCTGCCTGTTTCTTTGCCACGTTTGGATACTGTGCTGTAATGGTACCATCTCTGCCTCTTTGGCTCTTTCACACATATACTAGCATGAATGGAATATCTGTGAAAATGTAAATTTGATTTGTGTGGCAAGTTTTTGGTAGTGAGGGTTACTTGGGTGGCTTCTGTGAGACACCAGAGGCTTTCCCTGTGTCCCAAAGAGCCAGAGCCAGCTGGCTCTAGGACAGACCTGTCATTGCCCAAGGCTGAGCCCATCAGTGATGGTGGCAGCAGCTCTGGGATAATGTATTCAAGAAGTGGGTAAAACCTGCCCAAGAGCAACTGCAGCCCCAGGGAGGAGTGAGATTCTGTGAGGAACTACTCCGCAGGCACAAAGTCACTGAAGGAGGAGGGGCAGGAGATTATCCAGGCACCAAAGCTGAGATTTTCCCACAGCCCCTGGTGCACACTATGATGAGGCAGATGTACCCCTGCAGCCCATGGAGGCTGATGGTGGAGCAGAGATCCACCTCCAGCCCATGGAAGACATTAGGCAGTCTTCTGAGGCAGGTCAAGGTCTTTAAAGGAGACTGTGACCCCATCAGAAGCCTGCACTGGAGCAGGTTTGCCAGGAGAACTTGTGATCCCATGGGCACCCAGGCTGGAGCAGCCTGTTCCTGAAGAACTGTACCCCATGRAAAGAACCCACATAGGAGCAGYTCATGAAGAACTGCAGAACATGGGAAGGACTCACATTGGAGAAGTATGTGAAGCAATATCTCYCATGGGAGTGATCCAACACTGGATCAGGGGAAGAGTGTGAAGAGAAAGAAGTGACAAAGCAYGTTGAACTAGTCACAGCCCCAATTTCTATGCTGCTGCTGGCAGAGGGAAAAATGGAATGAAGATTAACCCAGGGAGGTATGGGGAAAGATTTTTTTAAGATTTGATTTATTTATTACTGTGTCATAATCCTACTCTGATTTGCTTAGCAATAAATAAATTTCCCCATCAARCCAGTTTTGCCCATGATAGTGGGTGATCTCTCCCTGTCTTTATCTCAACCCTTTTGTTTATCTCAAGCCTTTTGTTAYATTTTGTGTCATCTGCCAGAGGAAGAGAGGACTGACAGAGTTGCTTTGTGGGAGCATGGTGTCAGCTCACTACATAAACCCATTAAGAGCTGAAATGAAGAGCCAAAGGGGAAGCAGCTTTCACTTCAAARCATGTGAAAAGAAAGGGCAAACTTTCAGTTAATACAACTCTACCATCCCTTCAGAAGGTGAACCCAGGTATTGCAGCACACCACCAGTCTCACCAGTGCTCACCATGGTCCTTACTTTCAGGTGCAGGGAAGAAGCCATCCAGTGAGGATGCTGGAAGCATTGCACTGGCAATAGTTTTAAGCTTTCCCTTTCCTTTGTGTTCTGCAAGTTGGTCCAAGGAGTTGCCTTCAGAAGTGGACCAGTGAAGTGAGRCTTCCTGGAAAACTCTGCTTTCAGCCATTAGAACTCCAGAAGGAAAAAAACAGCAAGAGAAGATGGATGAATGTGCTCTAAATATTAAATTGAARGCAAAGATTAAGTCCTTGAGTAAAATACTCTATTAAAAAACAGWGACTTTTAAGGGTCACTGAAAATTTCTTCATAGTTAAAAGAAGTACTCTGAAMAAGGCAACATAAATGATGCTATCTGCCTGATTCTTTTAAAAAAGAACAGATTTTATTTTTTTTCCTTCAAACATATCAAATACAGTGCTTGGTAAATAAACTGCAACATTTTGAGTGGAAAAACATGCAAAAAAGCTGAAACAATCAAAATGGGTGCCAAGCTATGAAGAATGGCTTTGATAATAGGACCCTGAGAAAGGAAAGGCAGCTGAGATGTGTTGACAAGAGAGATTTGGTGGAATGCAAGAGTAAATAGGTGAATTAAGAAATTAGCAGTAGAAACAGTGTTATGTTACTTTCTAATTGTTCCTTAGAAAGATTTTTTTTTCCTCCTGAGAAGTACCTATTTCTGACAAGCAAAATAGGCAGATATTTTGCTATGGAGAACCAGTGCAGAATATGTTCCTCCTCTGGAAAGGCAGGAGCTAGCAGCACTTACTGGTATARAAACCAGTCACTGTGATGTGTATTACTTAGTAGCAATAATCTGAGTATTGRAAAGCAGGTAATCTTAATTCATAATTTATGCAACTCCACATCTTCATAATTGTGTGTTTGACCACTCCACAGACCAAAGAAAAAGAAAGGCAGACACACTTGGCCAGGAGATGAGAGCACAGAAAAGAGCAAAGCAGAAAGCAATTGAACAAACTTTTTTTTGTTCCCCAGTGACATAGCCCAAGTACATAAACTTAATCAAAGAGTACATAGGATGAAAGATCAACTAGATTTGAAATATTCCTTACACATTCACAAAGGAAAAAAAAAAAAAAAAAAGAGCTGTGAATTATCTTGTCTGTGTCCTTAAGCTGTACTGTACGTCATCCTGACAGATTCTTTAGTTAACTCGCAATGATTTCTAGTTCTGGAACTCCCAAAACCTCTCCAGCCAGCCTGTTCTGTGATTGCACTGTCCCTAACAGTGTCAGATAATATTCCTGTGCCTAAACCTAGCCTTGCTACTTTACCGTCTATTCATCAAAGAAATGATCTTCCCAATTGTTTTCCCAATTGTCTTCCCAATGATCTTCCCAAGGGTTTTTAGGTAYTGCAGTAACAGTTTGCAGGTTACCTAAAGGCTATCCTTACACTATCCTGCACAAAGGAGTGGTAAAACCTGTGCATCACAAAGCTGTTTACACAGGAAAAATGTTACCTTCCCTGAAAAATAAAGCATACAAGCCAGGTGAGTTAAAAAACTACATACTGACTGTGAAATTGTCCTCTTGCTCATGGTGCACTGTTGTATRTGTACAGATCTGCTCCACAGATGACAAATCCAGACCTGTCCTTYGGGTGCCATCCACAAAATTTCTAARYTGCATTGTCAAAGAKAAAATCTACCTCTGACTTATTCAAACACAAAGAAAACAAATTATTGGTGACTTCTGATCTCCACTGAATTCATAGGAGGACTGAGCAATAAAGCACAATATGGACAGCTCTTTGACAAGTCAAGGTATGACAAATGCAGGTGCCACAATCTCAGCTCAAGCAGATGAAGTTTGCTCGAGATAATGACATTCCAGACCAAGCTTGCAATCRGATCACCATCACTATCTGCAAGCTRTTGGCTAGCTGGATATAGACATATCCATCTCATTTGTTTCAGCTTTTATGGTGTCTAGATGAAGATGGGCCAGGGATTTGCTTCTCAGAGGGCCCTGAACTGAAGTGAGAAAATTAAGTGCTGTCTATAGTGTCCAGTAATGTATGATGCATTTAAAATTACTCATTGTTTCTGAAAATGTACCCCATAAAATATTTTTGCAGAAGTCTGTTCTCCATTTGTAAGTTCTGCCTCCTGATGCCAGATTAGATGCATAACTGTCACATCTTCCAAATAACTTTTAAAGTTAAAGGGACTTAGTTTTAAAAGCAGGACAGTAGCCAATTCCTCCAGAATAGGACTTAGTACTTTTCTTAACTCATTTCTGTTGTCCCTGATGGATGCATTGTGCAAGATGCTGTTTCAGGATGGCTGCCACATAAAATTTTTCTCCACTAAGATTCAAGATGCTAACATTTTGGTTTCTAGAACACAATTTTTTGATGTATCAGTTTTGAAAATTTTCTAGGTGAGCTACTTGCCCMCTAATTTTGTTTGGATGTTGCTTGTGGCTATGTCCCAGGAAGAGGGTACTTGACTTGCCATAACACCACAGGTGGCTTTAATTTTAATGTTTTTAACATATTTTTACAGGCATTGCTGGGTGTATTTCTGGTGAAGAAAGACTGGTCTTTGTGTGCTTGCCAATGGAAACAGTGGAGAGGCCATTTTTTTTTATTTTAATTTGAGCTGAAAGCAGCTGAAACTGCTGATAGAATGCAGTTCCTGCATTATTCTGAATTATTAAGCTAAGCAGACATTATTAATCATTTTAAACCTCTTAAAAATTTTAAGAGAACTTACATGTTTCCTGTTTTGGTCTCACTCAACTTCAACTGCCCTCTTTGAATTAATGCCCRAAGACAATTATTATTTATATCACAGCAACACCTAGAGGTTCCTACTGAAATCAGAGTGCTCTTGCACAAAGTACAGGAAGGTGAGACCTAGCCTGTATTCTGCAATCCAAACTGGTCAGCAAAGGAAAGGAGAGTAGGGGTTACAGTAGAGCCAAGACAAAAGAAYGCATCCRTGCTCACAAAGGTCATCACGCTGGGATGCACCTTCAGCACCTAAGTGGCAATCCAAATATTTCACCAACCTGYTCCCAGGGGTCATAGCCAAAACYAGATGGATACCACCACTGCACTTGKTCCAGGACCCAARCTGCAGGGAACACTGTGCTGGGTCAGTCCCCMCAGGCACCAGTGGAAGAAAAGCACCTGTTAGGTGCAACACRTCCAAGACCARCCCTATCTACATCCCAGGAGGATTYCTGAGTCTAGAGCAGTGTTGGGAAGATTGTGAGGAAGCAGTGGTTTTGTTTATCAAAATGTTTTGTAACAGCTCTGGTTCTGCTATGTAGTTTCAGAACTAACTAATGATTTAGAAATGTCAAATGGAAAAGCCCTGGGCTCACTTTCTCCAAGTCCTTGGCTTAAACAGGGCTACAAAATGTTCCAAGGTTTGGAAATCACCCAGCAATGTACATTCATTTTTGAATCCAGGCTTTTATTRGAGCTTTAGCAGAGAGAACTTAAGTTTTGAGGTTAAATTACTGGTTGGAGAGGACAAGAGCAGACAAAAGGCAAGGGGTACCACATTCAACCTGCAAGCTGGATGTGTAACGAGAATGATTTGGAAATACTGCAAAGAGCAAACTGATCCTGGTGGTAGTGTCAATAGCTTCCCCTGTGAGCACTAATTATATTATTACAGAAACAGACTAACACAAAACTAAAGCACAAAAACATACATTTAAGATCTGGCCMGATGCCAGTGTGCTCAAGGTACATTCTTCATACCAGCAGTATGATACTGAGCCATTTGTTTTRCTGGACTGCTCAGGAGCACTAATGGTCAACTTGCCGTGGTCCATGCATAAAAATACAGAAGGCAAACACACCACCTGCCTCCAAAGAGATCACACTGTTCATGCAAGATCAAAGGGGTGCTGGCAGCCTAAGATGGTGTACCCCAGTGAGATGGYGATTTGTCTCCAGGTATCCATGGTCTGGCTGTTATTAAAGCAGAGAACTTTGAAAAAAGGTTTTGAGGGAGAACAGCATAACTTTAATGATATTTTCAGTAATGTTGTCATTAAGGAATGGATTTTTTTAGTTCTTTCTCCTTTTGACTGTAATCCTCTTACTTCATACCTATTAGGTGAAATGTTCCAGACCAAACATATTGCAGTGTGTTGTAGTGAAAGAGCATCAGTAGCAGCTTGTGAGAAAATAAGGACATTACAAACAATATATCAGCCCCTTCCTTAATGCTTCAAGTTTAAATAAATAGCAAGTATTTGGTAATGGTACTTAAGCAATTCACAAAACAGGGAGGAAGGGAAAGAACATCCACTTTATTTTTGGTGGATCAGATGATGCTGGAGAACATGGTTGTGCATGTGAGGGGAATGGGGGGGCATGGGGCCAGAGACACATGGAGGGGATTTGTATGCAATGGGAATAAATCAGTGAAAACGTGTAAGTGAAGCTGCAGAAGGAAATCTGCAGCAGCCTGAGCCAGGCAGTTGAATGGCAGAGAGGATGGAGGCTATTTGAATACTGATGTGGCCCTCACTTTCTTCCATTTCCATTAATGACATGCTCATCAAGGGCAAACAATGGGACCGGCTGCCTGCGCCTGTCACACTGTGTGGGTGCTGGGAATGCCAGGCTGTCATCCCGGGGCTGCATTTAGAGACCTGCACGCTAATAAGAAGTGCTCTGTGCCGTCAATGCAGACAGGTGCTTCCGAGGCTGGGACATGCTCCATTCCCTTCCCCTGAAACCCTCCTCTCCCGGCCCCCTGACAGACACCATGAAATGCACAAATTAACAGCCCCATCATGTTGGGCTGCTGCTGCCTGCGGTGAAAGCAGAAAATCAAGTTGTCACCCAGGGTGCAGTGATAAAGCCACAGCCTCATTTCTCTGTTGGTGCCCTATAATAGCAAATGCCAGACAGCTGGATGGATTGGGAGGTTTTAGATTAGGGTCCTGATGCACTTTGGCCACTGAATTAGCAGTTGCTGTTTTCATGCAGATTATTTGTGTGCAAAGCAAACATCTGGRGAAAGCAAAGGCTCCAGGGTCAGATATTTGATGCTTCTTTCCCCTAATGAAGCAGAAAWAACAGAAATTCTACAATGCCTTTGGAAAAAAAATCATTTCCCCCATAAATGACAAAGAAAAACCCTTCCTGGATTTGCCTTTAGAGATCTTCACAGCAAATGYTTAAGGCTGTGTTTGCAAGCATTTGCACACAGAAACTGAACAAGAATCTCAAACCTAGATGTGTACCTAATTTTACAACAAAAGTGGTTGGAATAAAGTCACAGCAGGTGYCTCTGAGAAGGAAAAAGGAAGGATGAGCACTCTGAAGTTATTTTATTTTCATTGTGCAGCATATGCTCCTTTGTCAGCGGGTTCTTCCCACAGCCATCCAAGACYACTTCAGGAAGAGAGTTTGGCCATTTTCACACGAGTGGCTCAGCCAGAGTTGAGAATTGATGTCCAGAGCTCAGAATCCAAAATGGGGCCACAGCCACCCTGAAACTCCAATTGCCTCCTCACAAAGGCAGGTRTCTGAGCTTCTGAATAAAAAACAAATCCAAAATGGAAGCAAAGAGAGCCACTGACAAGGAAAGTGATGGTGGAAAGTGATGGTCACACAGACATTTGCCCCACAGCAGGCACTGCACCAGTGACAAGGAACAGAGGGGCCTGAGCCCTTCAGACTCCAAGGAGTTTAATGACATAACGGCCTGAGAACTTCAACATAAAACAGAAAGAGCAACTAACGAAACTTACAACATAAAACCCCCCTCCTGTCATTTTTATAGTAATAGTAAAACACTTTATTGAATTTATGAGCTACATAATGACTATGAAGAATGTAACTTGAATTAGAACCAACTCAGAAGTATAATATCAACTATAAACCCTTTTCTATTACCCCATCTCTTTATCATCATCCTATCTGGCTCTTTTTAAACCAAGGAATATTGCTTTCTTCAAAATTTAGTCTGAGATCCATCTCTTAAATTCTCAATAAATCAAGAAAACCCCAAGCATCTGTAACAGACACAGAGCCAAAAAATCAAGGCATGGCCCAAGTACAGATTTTATAGCTAGAGTTAGAAAATTATGGAAAAACCAAAAAACATTTCTGTGAAGACTGTGCCTGGGAAGGGACAGAGGAACATCCTGAACCCTGAAGGTTTTGGTAGTGGAACTGTTTGGCAAGGCATAGCACCGCATTATTAGTTGGTTCAGGCTCCAAAATGCAAGTCATCAGCACAGACCTTTGAAAGCAAAAGCACGACTCCACAATTCAATCCCCAAGCAGTCTGGAAGTCCATTTAGGAGCAGAAGCATTAGCAAGATTTTGTAGCACCCTCTCTGGAGCCCTTTCATACCCAGGGTTTGACATGAACGATAAAGTCTGAGTAAAGCTGGAGAATGCATTGAGGGGCTGTTTATATCCAGATCCATTATTTTTGCAGAGGAGTTTGTAAATGAATGATTGTGGGGGAGGGAAATGTACGTAACACAGCTAAAGCGGCATGTTTTACTGTGTTTTCTGATTCCATTTTACTTCTTTAGTCTCTCTGGTCCCCAAGGATTTTTCTGAAGGGCTGATAAAATAAAATGGGTGAAACAAAGCCATAAGCCAGTTAAGTCTGAAAGACATGTCATCTCATCTAAAAAGAAGAAACGGACCATTTCCATGCCTAGGGCTGACAGCAACGCCTGAGCTAGCAATAGCGCTATTCCATTTGATTTATAGAATAATGGGGTGACAAATGATGACAAAAATAAACTTTTACTGCACTGAACTGCTCCTTTATTTATGAAATTTGGCCAAGTAGTGAAATCTTTTATCTGCAAGTTGTAACACGGAGTGGAAACGAGCGATTATGGTGTGGTAATAGTAATCCAGTGATGGAGGCCGAGTCAGTTGGAAATGGATTGAGGTAAAATAACTACCGCACCATGATAAATGTGAACGGCGCTTTGCTGACAGATGATCTAACAGGTGTTCATAACAACTATATAAGAGGATTTATTTATGACTAGCCACAGCCGCAGCACTGTAAATCAACTCCAGCAGCTGCACACCACTGAAACCAAGTCCCTGATGGAGAAACAGTGCAAGAACCCAAAAGAACACAATTCACTCCAGAATCTTAATCATCAAATAACATGTTTTTTTTTCCAAGCAATTACACCACAGTGCAGAAATCAAAATGACTTTCAATTACATGAAGCTGAGCCACCAACTAACTTTGCCCAAGCCCAGGCGTTGGCAGAGGCCCACAGATCCACATGAAGCAGAACAGTTACTTTTGGACTCAGTTTCAAAGATGTGTTTTTTTTGTTTTCTGATAAAAGTAACCACTTTGGTGCTGTTCTAGCATAGCACACACACACAGACACAAAGTAAGGGCAAGAGGAAAAGAATGGGAATACACTTTGCCTTCCCACAGTGTGCTCCTTCCTAGCTGTGTCAAATCCAAATGTCTGTAGGGCTGCAGTCCAAAYTGTGCCAATGAAATTATTGGATCACCAAAATCAACCCCAAAYCCCACCAAAACACTGCTGTCTCACAGAAAATGTTTTTAAGCCCAAATGATCCTGCTGTTCTGCCTCAGGGGATACATCTACAAACAAATAGTAAGACAGCTGATGGATGAATTACTGGTACCAAGTGGGATGGGTTCCTGTTTCCTTAACAGCATTGAAAAAAAATGTCTACAGAAATAACTGAACTGGTGTCTCTTTCTTCTCTCCTATCTCCTTCACAACTGACGTTWCAGAGTCATACCATTCACTTTTCAAACCAGTTTCAGTAAGTGCTGGCACACTGTGCACTGCTGGTGCCTAAAAGTCCTCACACAAATATACAAAACTGGGTAAAACCAAAATGAAAATTACAGGAGATTATAGATACTACAGGATCAAATTCTTCCATGTGTTAAACACCATCTGCAAAGAGAGGGACGTGCCCCACTGCAGCGAGGTACCCTGTTATATACAAGCAATTTCCTACACACCTTTTAGGAGATCAGGTCTGCAGTGACCCAGGGCAAAGCCAGCTGCCCCTTGTGGACCTGCAGCTGGGGTCTGCCAGGGTCTCCAAGGGTAGCAGCTGTCACAACACAGAAGCCTCAGACAGGCACAGGCTTCTCAGGTTAGAACTCCCCCCAGCAGATGTGTTACAGAAGGAAAAGAGCTGACTCTGCCTCTCTGAAGGGTCCTGCTTTCCCTGCATCTCCCTCTCCTGCTGTGTTCCAAATGGTGGGCTCAGGGTGCTGCTGTGAGCCAAGCTGGTGGGTGTCCCATGGTCCAAGACACGGCTGAAGTTCTGAAGGATGCCTGGAAGCAACAGGGTGCTCCCTCACCTCCACCATTTGCTGTGTTTGGCAGCTGGACACCTGCCAGCTATGGCTACTACAAGAGAAGTCCTTTCACCACCTCCCACTGCATATCCAGAGTCCACCAGTGTTTTCACAGGAGGGGAAGGTGTCCAGGACCCACATGTGCCAATAGCTTGAGCTGTTTCCTGAACACAAAGTGTGACTTGTTAGCTGGTTTCACAAGGCTTAGTTTAAATCYTTCCCATCAAGGAGAATAAACAGGTCTGAGTTGAGCCAGAGGGGTGCATCAAGGTGTGGATGGCAACTCRCAACACATATGCTCCATGGGAYGGTGCTAAGGGCAGAATCACCTTCYCTCTTCTCTGAAAGCCATGACTGRGAAGGTGGGCAAATGAGGAGGCGAGTCACCAGGAGCAGGATGAGAGCAGGACAATACCTGGAGAGGACTGGAAAAGCAGTGGTGGAAGCCAGCAAAACTCATTTTTGTCCTCTCTCCTACACACATATGATGGAAAAAAGAAGTTTAGAATAATACTACTTGTCAAGATCATAAAATCATAGAATGTTGTGTGTTGGAAGGAACCTTAAAGATCACCTAGTTCCAACAGCCCTGCAAAGGGCAGGGATGCCACTCACTAGACCAGGCTGCTCAGGGCCCCATCCAATCTGTCCACGAACACTTCCAGGCATGGGGCATCCACAGCCTCTCTGGGCAATATGAATCTTGCCTCTGTGGCAATAGACAGGTATATGCAACACAATGGACACAGTTTAAGTGGATTTAAGGATTTGTGGCTCTACAATCACGGCAGAGGCTCAAGAGTTACCAGCCATTGAAGAGAAGTTCACCTTGCACCTTTTGAGGCAAAACCAGTTACCTGTGGGARTGGAAATGCAGTGGCATTCACAATCTCTTTTGCTTCCAAACAGGTTCACTACACCAGCTAAGATGAAGACAGCAGAATTATTGCTTTATCCACMAAGGGTCATGCACAAAGTTTTCACCCATTCCCATCAGCAATCAAACCACATGTGTAAACACAGCAAAGCATGGCTTCTGCAAAACAAAATATTTAATAGAACATGTAAGTGTTAAACAAGTGTAAACTTYGTGTTAAAACAAACAGAAATGTGTGGAAGGGGAGAAAAATCAACTGCCAGAAAAAGAAGGGAACAAAGTCCAACCCTCATATGCTTGTTTCATGGCACACACAGAAAGTCAGATGAGGGCTTGGGACGATTTAAACTTACCTGTATATTGCTTACCAGAATCCATGGTAGGACATTTAAGTGCTAAGTTAAATTAATTCAAGCATGTAATAAGATATTGTGTGAAAAACTAGGCAGTTCAGTAATTCAATATTAAAAAAAAAATAAATTAACACTACTTATGGCAATGGACCATTGCAAAGCAAAGTGTGCAAAAGGATTTTATCCTATCACCAAATATCAGCAATTAGCCAAAAGGCTCAGATGAAGAGAAYGTAGAGATCTTGRGTTTTTGTATCCWATCYAATATATATTTGTATATTTCTTTGYTGATGTATACTTGAAGTTTTGTTCCACTTTTAGTAAACATCATASTATCCTGTGACAGTAGATAACCAGAACCTAAGTACATGTTGTGTTTAAAAAACAGGGGAAATACAAGTAAATGCCTTCCTCCAATTTAAATATATTGCTTTGGAAATGTTGCAAAATGTCACCTCRTTCCTGGGTTAGCAGAAAAGATCATCAGGAAAGCTCAATTTATCTTTTCTATGTAATTCATTATTTCTTATACTGTATCATGTCCCTGTTCTAAAAACACTTTGATTATTCCCACTATTCTTTCACATACTATTCTATTTATATCTTCCATTATTTTGTCTCTAGCTCCAGACCCACTTTTATTTCTGCTATTTTTCTTTAGAAATTAATTATTAGAATTAAAGCARTGTATGAAGGGAAAAAGTGTATTATCCTTTTATACAATATAATAAAATGTCAAAGGAAAATAAGCAGAAATATTACGTTATTTTTACTGTCATGCAGWAAGCCTATGTTTATATTCTGCCATCAAGAGTAACAAAATACCCTATTCTTGTACCCTATTCTTTCAAAATGGTTTATTTTGGAGTAACTGAATTTGAAAGTTTAGTTGTTAAAAAGAAAAAAAATGAAGAAACCCCTTACTCTTCACTAAGGAGAACATGTGTGTTTCTGTAGGAAYAACCAAACCAAAGGTAAACTATCAATCCCTCACTATGCAGAAACTTTCTTACCTGTTTATCCTTGCTCTTGCTGRATAATTCTTCAATTCAGAGTTGCCAGCACTAGTCCTATAACTTGTAGTAGACCACAATACTTTTGTAGTCTTTTTGAGGTTCAATACCTCAGGCACGATTAAAGTTAATAAAATCATACCCMAATTTCTCTTTATGGTAACATCATATGTGAGCTGGTAGTTGTTATTGTTTTTCCTAAGTTTCTGAATGTTATGTTGCATTTGAAACCTTGCTAATTTAAGTAAACAACTCTCACCACTCACTCTGTAAACTAAACCCTGACACAATTGCTTACCATCTTAGCAAGACCCACCTCAGCAGTCCTGCAGTACTACGCTTTAGCCTTGCTCCTGTGTCCCAAGCTGTGCATGCAGGTATGYTCCAAGTATGCCCAGGCTTGGATACTTGCTGAAGCCAGGTGGCTCTCACTGTGCAGCTCCTGACTGATTAGCCYGCCCACAGAGGTAGGAGCTGCTGCTAACTGGTACAAGCAAATCACTTCAAAGGGAATTTTAGAYTGCAATTTAGACTAGGCATCAACCTTTAATATGCCTCTACAAATGATTAAGAGAATGGAAGGAGTACAAATGATACATAGCCAACCTAAGAAACTGTTGTTAACTAATTGCTACTGGTTGAAATATGACTGAGTGCAACTTCCACTATTAATGTAAGACAGGTATAAACACTTTTGTTTAGGTTCCTCGAGAGCTGAGCTTTAATACACAAAGAAATATATGGCTATTTAAATATCTCTCCTTAAACAAATTTTATCTCCAAATTACTATTTTGGGAAGGCAGCATGAACTTTCAAATCACAGTATCAGGCTGGCCTGATAGAGTCATAAGAGGTAATGCTGCCTACCAGGGACTAAGATCCATGATGCTGCCAAGAGGGTAGCCCAACTTGGGAGCATGAGCATGGACCAGTACCTGCTGTTACTTTCT
>CADDXX010000080.1:133450-169494 GCA_902810485.1 Alauda arvensis | reverse complement strand
AGAATTGACCATTTAATATGGAACATGCTTGAGAATTATACTCAGTCTGTTTTTAAAACAGGCTATAAATTTTAATTTGCAGAAAAATTGTTTAATTTCAAGAAAGCAGATTACCTATAGRAAGATATTAAAATATTAAATATTAAATACTTAGAGATCTTTACAATCAAAGACAGTCTTCTGCTCAGTTAGTTCTTTAAGTGTAAAGCRTTTTCTGTTTAAATAACTAGCTCAAAAAGCTCCTGTTTGTTTTTCAAAGAAAATGCTGCACATATTTATCACTTTATASCATTCAGATCCAAAAGCAGTGCTGTCCTCTAGTGGACAGGAAATAAGCCAGGCTAGAACAATCTATTTTTATTAACTGCGTATCTAAAATGACTCACTCACACACTTTTAATATTAAGACCAAATTTAATTTCCTAAAGTTATTTTAAAATTTTGCAATTTGCATATAAGCTGCTTAATACATTAATATATCTACAGTGTTAAGGACATTAAAATGAATCTGTGTGAAGGCATTCTCTTGATCAAGTATTTTGCACCAGTTAATTAAAATCTTCATATGATGAAAACACATGAAAATAGTATTAGTATACACAGGGCCCTTTTGTTAGCAGAGAGAAAATTTCAAGGTTTTGGAACACTAGTATTTGATTAAGCTTGATTAAGGAATAATTATAATAGGAAGAGTAATATGAGAAACTACAGAATGAATACTTYCTACTTAAAAAATTCAGTTTTATTTTCCTCTATTAATAAAARTATTACCCTAAGAGTAGTTACTAACCAGAAAGACTTTTAGTCCTGCCTGTTTAAAAAAGTATAAATCATTAGCCTACCTGGTTTTTTTTGTGGTTTGTTTTTATTTTTTTTTTGTTTGGTTTTTTTTTTTTAAGAAAACAAAACAAAACCAAAACTCCCAAAAGAGAAAGCTGGAATTACTTCCATCATAAAACATGAATGGTTAAAATAAAGGCTGAAATAGCTATAGACATGGATATACTATACAGTTTAAAATTGTGTCTCCTACAGGTAAAGACTACCAGAGAAGCTGTTTTGCCTAGGTTATTTAGCTCTCTAATTAATTCCTACTTGAGAGATTAGGAAGCAAAATCAAAGCTGCATGCCTGTTACAAGTTTATTTACACAGCTACCCACTGAAGCTTTCTAGAAGAGCAGAAAAAGAAGATGGAGCCCCACAGCTAAGGAACTACAGAAGCAAAACAGTCTAACTGCATCAAAGGAGCTACTTAGCAGGAACAGAGGTTGATTTCACTTCCTTGGAGCTCTCCAACAGACTAATTGCTTAGTAAAAAGCCTCAGAACAGGTGTGCTTGCACACAGAACAGAAAAGGCCTTTAAAAAAGTCTTTGTGGATATATAGATCTGTTTATCAGCTACTGACAACATGTACTTGGATTCAAGTGAATACCTATAAAGAATYCCTATTTGTCAGAAATTTATACATGGTGTTTATCCTCAATGGATGGGTATTTTCCTTTCCAGCAGACATGCTGGAAGCAGATGCAGTTGTTAGTTATGTTAAGCTGATGGGGTCTGATCACTAACTTTCTGCCTGAGAATTCTTCCAAATTTAGTGCAAATTGAAAGATGAAATACACAGAAAAATTTTCCAGGTGGACCACTTTAGATGGAGTTTGCTTCAATACAAATGTACCTACACACATGCACAGCTGCCYACCTTTTCTCCCCACATTAAGTGTTGCTGGATTAAAAAGATGTGGGGAGGATAACTGATTACTAAGCACGACATTCTCTGATAATCAAAATTGTCTGTAAACAAAACCCTCTTTCCTTTGAGAATCAGTCTGCCAATATACTATAAATGGGACATGACAGGTTGCAAAATGATAAAAAGGGGTGAATACAACGAGACTGTCAGGCTGATGCATGGGGTGAGACATAAATGCTAGTGAAACACAGGTCCTTGGATTTCTGTATTTTCTGGATTTTAAACATTTTGTGCAAGTTTCTACGTTTGGTCTTGTTTCCATATTATTTAGAGTATGAATTCTCACCCATTGCAGTGTGTTCACTGTCATAACAAATGATTTACACAGTATGTTTCTGATTTTGCTAAAGGATAGCAATACAAGCCTCCAGAAGACAGGTGGATGATATTTTACATCCTGTCCAATAATTGCTTATTCAAGAAATCAGAYAGTTAAGGGTACACTAAGCAATGGCATACTACATACATGAAGCTCTGAAGAAGCTACCATATCCACAAGGTTCAGTGAGGTGTTAAAAATGGTCTCARAAGCTGCACAGTCACTGTATGCACTGCTGTGCTTGAGCTAGCTAGACTTGCCCCAGCAATGAGCAGAGGTGCYGTTTCATGCTTCTTTGTTTAGAACTTAGCATGCTTGCTGCTAAATTCTGTGGTGTCTACTATTACATGGTCTTGTCTAGAAAGGTGGCTGTTTGTATTGCCACTTTCATGACTGTAATGGAGAAAGACAATAAAATCCCATTTTAAAATGTAAAATGGCTGTTCTGAAGCACATCAGAGCTTTATTGTTGAAAGAGATTTGATTTTCTCCAAAACATCAGATTGTCCCATAATGGATTGCTGGAATTATAGGATTGACCATGTGAAATTTGAAGACTTTTGAAATTAATGCTGTTGTGTGTCTCAGAGTGCATGTCAATGGTTACAGCCATCCTGATGAACTGTAGAATACAGATATGTATATGACATCATGCTCACTTTCTAATCCTGCTACTTCCTGTTTGCARTTGAGGATTMCTTCCAGAATACAACAGCAGCAACAGACTAGTGCAATGGACTATTAAATAAGTTGAGCCTGACTAAACTTCATTCTTCATTATCCACCCTGCTGGCTTCAGAGTTTTATCTCAGACTGATTGGGCAATGCACAGGTAGTCTTCAAGATGATCTATCTTGCACCATTTTTAGAGCCACAGTCATTGAAGTAAATAATATGCTGTAGTACAACGCATCCCATTTGAGAAATGCTTTGGGAAGTAGAAGATAGAGAGGTATGTAGCTTAAGACGGCCTGATTCTCCATCCCATTGCACATTATACTCTGACGTCAATGGAAGCACACAAATATAAAACAAAATGAGTGTGAAGAAGTAAATCCAGTTTGTGATCTTAGCTCTGAACAGATTCTTCTGCCATACACTGCTGCCAACACTTTAAAAGCTTTGCAACATATTTTTGTTGGTAGCGTGAAAACRCCTCTCCTTCATGCACAGGGCCTAATGTAATAGTAGACAATATTTTGACACTTTCTAGAGGATTATAAGAGCATTCAAGTCTTTATAAGATTCAAGTCTGCAACTAGCCTTTTCATTCTATCACCATCTATTATCTTTTGCTATATTCGAAGTGAAGCAGATGATGACTACCTATATTTGTAGGAGATGGAAATGAATAAAGGAGGAAGAGACCTGAGGAACTTTTAGAATATAGAATAGAACTGAGAAGAATAAGCAACATATGTTGAAAGYAACACTAGCATGAAGGGCATTTCTGGGTAAATAAGACTTGTGTCAAATAGAGTATGACTGAAAACCTTGAATTGAATAATGTCTTCATCTCATCATATTTTGAAACAGAACAGCCTGGATTTCTTTATTTTTGTTGTTGTTGAATCTAAAGCAATGAATGTTAGTGCCCAAGTAGAGGCCAGGAGCTCAAGTGATGTTCTACAGAAGAATCAGCTTTGAGGGAATAAATGTCTTCCATTATAGACCCTTTTATCTTGAAGATAGAGAAATTCCTAAATAGGCTTTCCCCACTGACAACRAACAGCAGACATACTTCAACTTGTTCCCTAAAGGTAGTTATTCAGAAGAGATTCAAAAGTACTTGTTCCCTAAAGGTATTATTCAGAGTGATTTAATTCTCTGTAGTAACAAATACTTTTCTTTCACTGTCTTTGTCTTCAGATATTCAAATGATGGAGTCTGAACCAGTTGTCTGAACCAAAAGACAGAAAGAAGCTTGGTGCCTTAGCTGACTCTTTGAAATCACTACCAGTAGCAAGTAACGGTTCTTAAATCATTCAAAGAGCTATGAATATTCCAACAATTMATCTAATCAGTCTTGTGAAAAAATATTTTAAGGAAAAAGAAAGACTTTTCTCAAGTTTTCATATTTAAGAAAACACATTTCACATTCAAGAAAATTTCTCTTTTGAAATGCATTTCGCATTCTTGCTTCTAGTAGAAGCCTTATTAGCCAAAGCAAGAAAGATCAATACATAAAATAGCTAAATCCTATTAAGAACATGCAAATGCATTTCATGCTTTCTTGCAAGGCCCTGTAATCTAAGCCCTTGAATAAAGTCCATTGAAGATCAGGTGACTACTCTAAAGGAAGTAAATAGTACAGCAAATTTATTTTTCATATATATATATAAATATTAGCCTGCAACTTTGTGCTCTGATGTCTATGTCTATATCTGTATCTGTATCTACATATTGGCTACCRAGTTAAACATTTTTGCAGCTATCACTTCACATAAAAACAGGTCAGAAAATACAATTTAAAGCAGAATCAACTACGTCACCTGGCATATTGTTCTACATTCATTTAACAGTTAGATTATTACATTGTAACTAAGCACACATATTTAGTAGCCACATGGTAAAGAGAGAAAAAAAATGCATGTAAGAAAGTGTTGCTATATTGTGATGTGCTCAGACATATAGCTAATGCATTTGACATTTGTTTTCACTTATTTTTCTTTGGTGACTGTATGCTACTCTGTTGATATTTATTTCAAGTATTTACTTTCAAATCTTCATTATATTTGCTCTAAGTGTTTTTTATTTGGTGCAAAAATAAAATCCTAATAGGGTTATTAATTTAAGGACCAGTAATTGGATTCCACCAGCATGACAACATCTTCAGCATGAATGTGAATATGTTTAGACTGAAAGAAACCATGAAACACACCTGTTCATGTCCATTAGATACTTGTATTACTCTGTACAATTTCATTTTGAATGAGTATATTGCATTACCAGGCAATACAATTTTTTTGGCATTAGCCATCATTAAGCAGTAATACTCAAGTTGGAGATGACCAACTAATAGGTTAATATAATTTATGCTGCACAGTGCAGAATGCCAGTTAAAAAAAACAGTACTTCTTTTTCATGGATAAAAAGGTATATACTAGGCTTTTCCAAGAAGCCAGCTGGATCAGTCCTCACAGAACAGCATAAGCTAGAAATTTTTGGATGCAATTTTTTTCCCCAAGTAACACTTGCAATAGAACAAGACAAATGACAATTCTATTTAAAAAATCAGAAAATCCACTTTTAACTCATTTTAGTTGAATCTGGAACTGTTTAGACAAGATAAAAGGTGACTGYTTATTTTATTATCCTGAAATTGTGCATCACATAAATAAAAGTCACAATTCTTGTGTCCATGAGATTTCTGCCAGAAGAGATTTAAATTTGACAGAGTTCATTTAATCCAATCATATGTTTACTTTAGATACATACATACATACATAYATATATATATTAGTAATTTTTTCAGCATTTTGAAAGGATTAATTATCTAATATCTATCTCAAATATTCCTTCATCTAGTATCTAATCTCAAATATTCATTCATGTGAATCTAGGATTTGCTTTGATGATAAAGCATTGCTGTTTAAAAGATGAACAGGTTCATCACAGTATCAATTAGGTAATGTTTCTCCTCATTAAAATCTAGGTGGAATTATGACTACATAATATCTGTGAACTCCATTTACTCATGGTGAAGCAAACGAAGGACTCTTTTCTAAATGCTTATTAACTGCTGGGCATTTCTCATAGGCCACTTAAATTGTTATAAACAATTTGTACTGCTTGATGGATTATTCTGTAGTCTATAACCATTGTGGCAAAATGAAAACACTGTATTTTGAACCTAAAAAATCAAAGAAGATTTCAGGATGCTCTGAAGCACTCTGAATACTTCAGCTTGACCTGAGCATGCCTTTAAGCACTGTCTCTGAAGGAGTGTACCCAACAGTAAGCACATCTTCAATTTATTTACTGTTGGTTATAGACTCTGTTGTAGAAAACTTCCTTAAAAGAAACCAAAAGAGCAAAAGAAAACAACATCAAATTAGAAACTTATCTACAACCAGGAAACCTGTGGCTGAGCTAGGAGCCAGGCTATTATTTTAGGGAGCCTTTTTGAGACTCAGTCAACAAAACAATCCATGTCTATGGTATAAGTCTCATGTGATAGATAGGGTAAGGATGGAGAGCACCTGTAGGCTGCAGACACTTCAGTCTCTCCTGATTGACACTCTCACCTAGTCTTTGAATTGATGCTGAGAACACAGGCTATACAGATCCCTCAGGGATGCAACAAATGAGGACTCTTTCATGGAGGATCAGGTGTCAACAGTGACAATCATTTCAGTGCAATTGCACTAGCTGTGCCATGTTTTTATGGTGAAACAGAATTTTATCATTAACCGTATCAAATACATAGGAAAATCCAGCTGGGTTAATGTTAATGCAATGCAATACAAATGCCCAACAATGCAAAAGAGTCTACATCCAACAATATCAGWTTATTAATCTTGTGTAGGCTTCAGCATTCTAACCCTTTTAAACAGCCATCTCAGTCAGCAAAATTTCAAAGAAAAACACTGATGTTTTGTTTAAAAGAAGATACTTTGCTCTTATTAAATAGTAAAATTCAGGGGACTAGAGATAATTCAGAATTTAGTGAACAATTTTAGTAGATGGCAAGARAAATGCATCCATTTTCTTATTTCAAGACCAGCCACAAGTTTGTTCCTGCCACAAGTGAGAAGCCATACAGATTCACAAGACTAAATATTTTGAGTCAATCACATTAAAAGCTGTCATTAACCAACAACTGCATCAATTCCACTGACATTCTGTATCACAGCATTTGGATGAAAAGGATTAATCTACAAGTAAAAACTAGAAATTTGAGAGGGCCAATGACTTTCTTGGATGATAATTGTTTTTGCTTGCATATATATATATATATATATATATATATAAATGTCAAAAAATAACGTAGGAAAATAAGCTGCACTTCACAGATGATAAAACTGAGGCAGGCTACTTACTATTGGAAAGAGAAACAAAAGTTAAAAAATCCCCAAAAACCTTCTTGGAAGTAACTGTGCTCTAAAAGGCTACCTCTTTGCTTTGAAACAAAACAAGGGATGGACAATTTCCTCTAACTGTGTACAGTAAAGTCTAGACATTTCTATATACTCTCAAATAATGAGCTGCAGAGTACTTAAGTATAAATAATAAGCCTATAGAGTACTGTAGGCTTAAGTTACTACCTGTTTAGTATTATATACTACAGTATAATTTGGTACCTTTTCCCCTAAAGGTATGGATAATAAAAACTTTCCTAGTATTATCAAATGTTGATGAATTTTTTAACCAAAAAATTAATATTAAAAGATGGTCATACTTTGAATAACATATAATCTTACCTGTATATGTTATCTTGACCAGAAGGAACTACACCCAGGTTTGCTGCTTTCACTACTCTCTCAATTATTACACGACTAGTAGAGTTCTGTGGAGCAACAGCTATTGTAGCAGATGTCTCATTCATTCCTGTCAGCATTCCTGAAACATCAAGTATTTCACTATGAATACACTAACATTTGCCTTCTTATTAAGTATTAAAACAAAATAGTAGACATTTAAACAAAAAAAGCATTAAAAGTTAAACAATTTATTGAGAAAACAATTTAAGAACTCACATAATTACTTTAGTTTAATGTCTTACTTGCAATTACCTATTATCAGAAACTAATTAGTAATAGCTGAACAATGACATGTGTGATACTAATGCAACTGTGAAACCARGGTAGTTCTTTTCTCATAAAAAGCTTAATTTAAAAGAAGAATGTAAGTGCAGATATTAAATATTAAGTAAGACTGATTTGGAAAGGTCYAGCTTAAGTAAGACCATATACAAAGATCCTTTATAATCTTTCAATCATGTATTTAATTATTATTCCATATCCAATTGCTAAAAATTATYTTTGAATTCAGATAGTAGTAATTGGTTCAATTTAGTTATTTAAGAGAAAGTCAGCACATTTGAAACTGCTAAATTC
Organism: Alauda arvensis; assembly: GCA_902810485.1. Taxonomy (NCBI): domain Eukaryota; kingdom Metazoa; phylum Chordata; class Aves; order Passeriformes; family Alaudidae; genus Alauda; species Alauda arvensis. The sequence goes on along the minus strand of CADDXX010000080.1, from coordinate 161,360 downwards.
AGTTAGTATCCAGCTCTCTAAAATAYCAACATAAAGTATTTGAGCAAATTTATTTGAAATACTACAAAACTACATTTGGAACTACAAAATGGAACAGAAATGTAAAGATTATATCCAAACATATGACGAAGAAAAAGTAAAGAAGGATGTGCTAGTCAAGGACATTTTAACAAAACTCACACACTTTTCTATCAATATCCATTGTTTAGAAGAATGATATGTTGGATGCTCATGGTGATTAAAACACAACAGTAACTACAACTTGACACTGTGTGTGCCTTTTACAGTATGTTCAGAAGCTGAAAATGTAGACAAACAAAGGAGCACTGTACTTCAGGCAGAAATATGAAGCATCTGAAGCAACGCTAACAATGAAAACAAAAGAAAAGTCTCAAAAGGCCAATGTTTTAGGGCTGCACATACAATTCTAACTCACAGGAAACAGTAGTACTAAGATGCTTAATAAGAGAAATTAAAACAATAAATCCAGCATTTTAATGTCCTGGAATGTGCTGCTGTCACAGAATAAGAAATATGAAAGTAAAAATGGAACATCTGGTAAGTAAATAATAGGACATTTTTGAAAAGAACAAAAATTGGCATACAACTTCTGTAACAATCAGATTTATCTTGGGAGTAGACCATTCTGTTTCAAATTGTTTAACTATTAGGCAAAGCTTTACAAACTACATACACAGACTAAAACTGCTTTTAAGCAGAGCACGGGGACTAACATAACACTGCTGAGAGATGTGTGTACGTATTTAGGATTTAAACCTTCTCCATTAAGCTCTATTGAAGAGCAAATGCTGAATAAATGAATGCAACTATGTTTATGTTAAAAGCCTGTTTCCCGCAGYATGTAATTAAAGGAAATGTTGTACAAAGCCAGTCCTTTTGTCAAGCTCCTGTAAATGGAAAGATGGATAGCACTCAGAGAAGTGAATGCATTGCTTCATATTTAACCTTAACACTCTTGTCATTAATGGTTTGTCTAACTTGTTCTATAAAAGACAAGGTACTGCTCCATTGAAGTAAAATTAAAAAAATCAACTAAACCATGCTTTTCAGAACAGAAGATTCATTATCGTCGACTAATGTATTGGCATAAAGCAAAGTAACATCCTATCAAGTAAGGCACACATTCAATCTGCTTTTTCACCCCCCTTTATTTTTAACTCATGCTGTTTTATTGTTATAGGCAATTTGTACCACTCAGCATGACAGTGTAAACTGAATCAAGATTAATTTACATGCAAAAGAACACTTAGGAGAGCAGCGTGGTAAGCAAATGTATTGTCTCGATTGCTGAGGTGGAAAAGAACCTGGAAATAAAAAAGGGTACTCTAATTAAGGAGCATCAAATATGATTGCTTGGGGTAGTCAATGGCCAGAAAATAGTAAATGTCCAACCATTTAAAGAATTAGCATCTCGCTTGTTAGGAAAACAGATTTTATATATATAATTTTAATAAAATTAGGTAAACTATCTGTTTACTTAACCAAGATTGTGTTTTGTTGTTGGTTTGTTTTTTTTAAATGTGATTCAGGTATATACTTCTAAAGAAAAGTTGAAAAAATTATTTCTCTTGAGAGAAAAAAACCCCTAAAGTAGTTTTAATTGCCTATTTTAAAAACACAATCATAAAAATTCCGATTAATATCCAGCTATAACAACCACATGACACATTTAATACTGCTTGAAACACGAGAACCTAAGAAAACTCTAGCCCAACCACAAAGCAGCAATTAGTCTGGGTTAGCCACCTAATATGACAAAATAACTGTACATATTTTAAATAATAAAAGAAAATTAAATTGGAAAAATTACAGTGATGGGTAACGAGGTATGCTAGCTATCAGACCAGTCCTGTTCTGAACTGAGGGAAGGAGAGTTTTGCTACTGATTTTTAAAAACAACAGCTAAGTTGAAATCTGGATACAGAGTTCCCAATAGTAAATTCTCCACTCATGCAGAATTCCTGCTATGACAACTCCACTTTTTAAGGATATGATGTAAAACAGGGTATAAAATTCTGAGGCCAGAAGGAGCAGAAATTATATTTGAGCAAAAAGGTAAAGAGTATTTGACAATATTATTTTAATCCACTCATTCCAAATTGTCAATCACAGCAACCACTAACTCAGCTGCTTCTCCGGGGAACTACTTCACCAGAGGATTCCCGAGCTCAGGAGGGAAGGAAAGGGGAGATGGTGCAGCAGAGCTAAGCATATCATGCACAGCATGTGGAGAAATACAGCTTTTGAGGTTCTGCTATTGCCACAGACAACCTTCACAGCCATGAATATTCAATAACCTGTCTGCTCCTCTCTCTTTATGTCATCAAGAAGAAAATGGACATATACAAATGTAACAGACAATGCAAAACAGCAGAGTGTAATTGAGTAAAGATGTGTAGCAATGAATTGTCTTCTACACAGCAGTATACCAGCTATTTTCTCTTTAGCATTCTTATTAGGTTACACATGCAATTTAGATGTAAAAATCCTTAAAACCCATACATATTTTCATTCCCTCCTCGTGTTAACTTGCATTTCTAATATTCTCCTCATTCCTTCATTATTTTTCACCTATCTGTTTTGGTCACAAATAAAACCAGGCATCTCCAGATACAGAATTTGAAACATGTTCAAAACCAACCAAAAAAAAAACCAAAAAAAAAGAAAAAAAGAAAGGAAAAAGCATGACAAGTGAAAAACAAGTTATATAAATCAGATTCATTTGGAGAATACAGGCAAATTGAAGTTAAACACAAAATAGAATAATATATACCAACTTCTAAATTGCCCTGCATTTATTATTGTAATTTAGATTTTTCATTTAGGAAGAACATGAAGTAATTCTTCCCATATGCTACYCATTCCTAGATCTTTGTAATAAATACAAATGCAAAATRTAGAATTGAGACTTCTGTTACCAAGAAGATTCTGATACAGCTGATATCCGTAAGAAAAAAGATGCAATAGGAAAGGTTTTAAGCCTGTAGTAAATTTGCCAGCCTGCAAAGTCCTGCATCAAAGAATGAATTCAGGAAGACAGAGCAAGCGATACAGAAATGCCAAGAGACCTTCATGGATTTACAAATACTTCATATAAACAAATTTTCAAATAGCTTTATTCAGAGTAGCCTTTCTGCTCTATTAAACATAGCAAACAGCTGCCAGATTTATTCAGACAAATAATCAACAACCATAGAAGTAAAATGGCAGAAGAAAAAGGAATTTTGGCAACAACTCCACAGAGGACTACAGCTATTCTCCAAGTACACTTCTTCTATGTGCTCATGGTTCTGTATGGCCAGTCAGGAGGAAAAAAAGCCCTCAGTCACAGTAAAGCGTACAAAAACTCTATCAGAATATCACAAAGCAAGCAAACATRAAAACAGGGAGGGAAGAAGCACAGTAACCTGCCTCCTTTTCACTACAASCTCAGCTACAATTTTTAGAAGGGAACAGTTTAAAATAAATGTACCACAGCCTCGTTCGATGACTCACCTTGGTTTGCTGAGCAGGTATAAAGCAGAGAGGCAGACTTTAGCCAGCAAAGGGTAAGAACAGCAAGTAAGTATCAATTGGTTATGAAAACAAAGCACAATCCTAACTTTCCACTGCAGCCATAAGCTTAACTGCAAATGATCTAGACAGCATTTAAACTACTTTCTTAATAATTCAAAAACACAGAAGCAAGAAATGCTCAAAAGCAATAACTAATAATACATAATGTTACTCATTGGTGTTCTTGACTGCTTGATGGATATACTGAGTTTCTGAGCCTTACACAGCAATGAGACAGGATCCCTTGGGCATATTCTCATCTCAATCTGAAGAGACATACACATGTAAATCCCGATACATTGAGACAGATGAGTAAACACTACTACATTTGAGTGCATCCAAAATGTAACCACTTATATTTCAGAATATCCAAGAATCATATCTGAATTAAGGACAGCAGTATTGACTGTTCCTTTAACATGCTTAGGTCAAACCTAGGCACAATTTTCTCTAATTATTTTGAATAAAACCRTCAAGTCACTAAAAGCTGTTATGGAGGTTTGTGTCTGGACTAGTATCAGAGACTTAGATTCTTTGAAAACACAATATTAGTAGAATGCAGAAGAGTAAAAAACATGTCACCATTCTAAAACAGTAYTCCAACAAGAGTATTTTTTTTATAAATGGAGTGTTTGAAAGTGAAAAGATTAAAATAATCTTCAGAGTAGGAGAGGAACAGGTACATTACTAGTACTGAAAATTAGTATTGGAATAAAGAATAGGAAAAACTGATGCAATACCAATGCATAAATGCTTTATTTCCTTGAGCTGGCATCCCAAGTTTCTGTTTTGCTGCRAGTAGGAAAGGCATTCACACTTCATGATGGGAAGCCAAAAACTCCTTGAGCTGAAAGACTGTTTTAGGGTAAAGGGYGGGCTTTGACCCTTTAAAGATTGCATCGTATCATGGCACATCCTTCTTAAGGTATTTTTRAACTACTTATTATTGTCAGAGTGAATACTAGCAGTGGCTAACTCAACCACCTACAACTGGAAGCACTTTCTGTATGCTTGGAAATKGAAAGGCATGCAGCCCTCTTCCCATCCAAGTACATTTACTGAAGCTGCTGAAGTATTTCTCACCTTGCTCCTTCTTAAAGTCTTTCTCTGACATAGTGACAGGCAAGAGCAGTTCTCCAACAGGGGGTTGAATGTTAACATTGAAATGATCATCCTTTGTGCTAGAAAAGAGAAATTACAGAGAATCAACCAAGTGCTTCAACATAGATTAACATACATATATCARTTCCAAATTTTCTGTGAAATTATTAGAAAGTGTAAGAACTACCTGTATGACTTCCACCYTATTAATTTGAAAGCTAACTTCTTACATTAGTAGAGATCCATTTTYTCCAGTACAAAAGAGGTAGGCATGGTGTTGTATTTCTGAAAATGTAACTTTCACTTATTTCAATGATTATTTGTGATCTACAAAGCATCACASTCAATCTAAATGCTTGCAAAGGACAAATTATTGTGCATTCCATAAATCCTTTGAGAGACCTGTTACATGTCCTGTCATCAGCTACAGCTGTCCTAGAAATAGGGCTAAACATAGAAAAGGTATAATTTCAAACAAAAGGATGATATTGCCTGGAAAAAAAMCACTAACAAGCCAAACAATAAATACAGTAATAAAGACAAAATATCTTGGTAACTTCAATTTTACAGTATTTGGTATATTTAAACAAAACTACACGGCATACTGCTTAATGTAAAAGGACACTGGAAATCTGCAGAACTTGAGACCATTTTCTTAATGGCAGAGTTAAAAAATACTATCATTAGAAACACAATACTGTGAAATGTTACACATTTCTCCYTAAGGAATAAATACCATACGGTGAACTTCCTCTCCCTATCCATTCACTTCTCTAAGTTTCCAACTTTGCCTGAGACTTCTTCAAGGCTGCAGAAACTCAAGATACATTCACCCTGCTATGTTTAATTGACTAACTGTACCATAAGGAATTCGCTTAGCAATTCAGGATCAGTACATCCAGTCAGAATCTTTGTTAATGCTTTAAGGCCTGAGAAATTTTTAAAAAAGAACACTTTTTTTTTTTTTGCTGGTGTACCAGCAATAGCCAATATATATTGATTGGTGATATGCCTCAGATATCTTACTTAAATATAATGATACAATCATTAGAATGGAAAATACAATTCATCCATTAACATCCACACTATTTAAATTAACCTAAAACATGTGCTAATGATTTTTTAAAACTCTGCACCTTCAAAGTTCTAAAACAAGATAGACTGATGGAAAGCAAATAGCACTACAGATCTATAGTACAGAAAACACATGTGTCTCCCCCCTAAAGATGGAAGACAAGACACCTGGAAACARAAAAGCATTTTTCAGTCCTTCTACACAAAATTCTAATACTTATTGTAATTAYCCATTTTCAAAAGGAAACACTTAGGAACAAGTACATTCTTATTTTCTACCTTCTGATGTGTTATAATTATGCTTATGAGTGCAGTCTCAAGTATGGGCTGTTCAAACAAAACTGGACATTTATGCTAACTTTTTAGAGAACTGCTGTTTATAAACATACAGGGGAACAACTCCTTCAAACTTCTTAGTACTTCCTTTATTAAAAATAATTTATTAAGTGCTGCTTTTAAAAGGTAACAAATTCAAACTTTTTTCCCCCTGTACTACTTCTTTCCCCTGTACTCCTTTAAATGTCATCCATCTCTAAAGTCATTATTATAATAAAAGAGCAGGGATTGTTTGATTGTCTAGCCTGATTGAGTGCACAGTAAAATAAGCAAGAAGTATTTTTTCTTTAATTTTTCCTTTGAAAAGTGATTAAGAACTCAATCAGCTTAAGAGCTGATAGAAGGGTCTTTAATCAACTACCTCATTAATTTTTTGCTGTTCATACCTACTAATTGGACTATAAGACTAACACTTTCAACAATACCTTGAACAATTGACAATATTCAACTGATTGTTCAACCAATGTTATGTTTTGTATTTAAGGAAGATGTGCTCTATATAATTCAGCTTGAAACAGATAAACCATTTTGTGTACAATGATTTATGTCCTACATTGACTGGAGAGATGCCATTTGTACATAAACTTGACTTACAACATCAATTATTAGATTGTTTCAATGCTTATAACAATATTTCCACAATAAGAAGGAATAAAATCATGAGTACAGCTTGGGTTTTTTATGTCCATAACTGTACAAGAGGACTACTTGACACCTCTGCTGTTAACRAACATTCCACTTCCATTTTCTCTAGTGAATAAATAGCTACTATCTATTCTTTGATAAAATATGAACTCTTCATAGCCTATAAGCAGAAATTCTGATTGTAGTTGTTCTTCAAAACCACTTTGTTCTTAATTTCACTTTAGTCAGCATCTGGCTTACTTTGCATTACTTTAATTCCAGAGTGCTTCAGTAAATTTCTTTCTCAGCTACAGAAAATCATCCTTCCTTATAGATTCTCTTTATCAGACACTTCACAGATTAAATATACAGCTTTTTTWTATTGATCTGCATCTCTTTTATTACATCTTTATATTAGAGAGCTCATAATATCTAATTTAACAAAAGTTACTTCATAATTCCATAGAACCACAATAGGATTCAGAAGGGGCATTAGAAATCACCTGGTTCTACCTCCTGCTGAAGCAAAGGTCACCTCAGCTCACACTGCTCATATGGCCTTGTCCATATGAGCTCTGAGTATCTCCAAAGATGGAGATTTCATCAGATATCTAATGGAGACATTTGAGAATAAAACTGAGGCCTAGAATACAACTACTCAGCTTCTCCCAATACTTAGTGAACTAAATTTCAGTGTATTGAACTTATTCATTTATATTATATAAGACTATAATTAATATAAATGATGCTTAAACAAGAAAATTACATTAACTTTTAAAAATCTRCTGGACAACTGGTCCAAGCTGCACTGAAGCATCTCTCAGGTGGTTTTGCTTTAACTTTCCTGGAAGACCAAGGTGAAGAAGCTTACTTGGAAAAAATACCCMAAGTTTCTCAGGCCAACAGAATGTGGTTTTTGATTTCAAAAATTCAAGACTGCATTTTCTGGTATTAACAAGTGCAGGTGGTAAGTTACAGCCTTGGAGGAACTTGAATACTTAATGAGAAGTTCTTAGAGGGAAGCTCTAAAACAAACTAAMAGTTGGGGATGTGTGACAACAGTACCTTGTAAAAATCTGTTATGTATTAAATTGTGAACTTATGGACAAATAATATTAGACATCATTACTCTTACTCCTTAAAAACTGTTAAATTGTACATATTATATTTTTAAAAGACTTATATCAATTTCATGATTCAATTTCAAGTATCACATGAATTTATCTTCTGATGCACACATCAAGATGAACAAATGAGAGACAATAATGCTCCCACAGGAACAAAGGGAGACTTACGAGATCCACGATAAATGACACTGCAAGACTAACATTCAACCCTTCACAAGATGCACAGTTTAGAGATTTCTGTAGATGTCTGCAGATGGAATGGGAGCAGCTAGCACCTGTCACTTGAAACCCTTGGCTATCCCCTCTCTCTTCTCTTTGTTTGTTKGGKTTTTTTKGAAGAWGGCTTGGTAAAGACGGATTCTTGGTAAAGAAGTTCTCTACCATAACAAAAGACTTGAGAATAGTGATGGCAAAATCTTCTTTAAAATTAAAGAAAATAATACTAACACTTGTGAATGAGTTCTTTAATTCCACAACACCAGTGGTAACATTCTTAACTTCCAAGGCTTTAAAAAAATTAATATTCTAGTCAGACTAGGAATATTCTTCTTGCTCTTTATACTACCCTTTTTTGTTTCATTCCCAGCAGTAGCTTGTCCCAGAACATATCTATCCCAAACTAGATATTTGTGAATATCTTGTATTCACAAAAATCTCCACAAATGTTAAAAAAAAAAAAAAAAAGAGCATAAGAGGAAGAGCAACACTAAGAGAGAATCAAGCACCTGCAAAACAAAACACGGAATGGAGAACTATAGGAGACTTGATTCATAGTCTTGCTGAAKAAAAGAAAGGACTGCATCCTGCTTTTATGAGGCAAAAAGGCCAAAGCCATAGAACAAATGAAAGCAGTTGTTCATGTCCAGCCTTGTTTTTTCCAGGCCAGTTATTTATCTGGGCATAATTGTGCTCTGGAACAGGGCCAACTGACTACTTTAGAGTAATGAAATAAAGAGAAGAGTACCAGATTGCTTGTCTTACATCTATAAGCAACTTGGTGATCTGCTGACAAAGCACTAGGGAAGAAAACAGCAAGAAAAAAGTGAAAATGCAAGTGACAGTGATGTGAAGACAATACTGCATCTCTAACATTAGCTTTTAATATATTCCATAACATATTCCACTACATGATTTTAATCAGGTGCTTTTGTGCAAGCATCTACACCTGAATGCATGCTTGCACTCAATAGAAATACYGACTGCTACCCAACCAACCCTCTTCATTTACTCTGCCTTGCAGGTAGAAGTTCTGCTTGGGAAGATTTCTACATCAACACAGAGTGAAGTAAGTGAATTTCATGCTGCAARAAATCTCTTCCTTTGAAAATAAAATTCCGAGCAAAAGCTTCTACAATAAGATGGAACCTACAGAGAACAGACTGCACAAAGTTTTTATATGTCATTTACAGAATTTACTTCATTTAAGAAATTGCTAGAGTCTTTCTGATACACCAAACTCTTCCAATGTAATCAGCAAAATGTTCTCTTTATATAGTACAGGACAGATTAAATGAACAGACAYATTCCTTTTCTATCAGCATAACAACAGTAGAAGAGCATGCATTCTCCTCATCAGAAGGAAAGGGTCCTTCTGATGACACTGGGACATTAGGAAATGCTAATATATGGTAATCAATTAAAAACCTCTGTCATATCATGCTACTTTCCAATTACCTAATTATTTTGAAAAAGAATGAAAGGTACAGAAGCTGTTGCTTTCATTCAATTTCTCCTTCTCAGGAGCTCTGGTTGTGTTTTTTGCACTTAAACCTCGAGAAAAYTAGGGAGAGAGATGTGTGGCAAGGACATCTCCCCTACACCAAACAGTTTCAAAGAAACCTAAACACCTCCCTGCATACTTTTCAAAAGCATAGAAAAAAGAAGATAACAGCTTCTCCATGAATTAATTTTATCTTTAAAGCTCTGGTTCTTTCAAGGTTTTGGGAACAACAATGATAGTTTGGAAAGAGAGGATGAAAAGAGTAAGAAAGAAAAGCTTTCTTCTCCAGCTTTCAGTATAGTAAAAGGACATCCCTTCACCTTTAGTCATTCATCATACCTACAAGAAATTGGAGATTTGCCTACTGAGTTATACAAACATGGAAGGGAATTCATAAYATAAAATACATATACAAAAAATAGAGTAAGGGTATGTACATGCTTTAACTATTTTAGCTCTATAACCTTTCTTGTCTTTCACCTCAAGGGATTCAAATATGTTCATTCCAAGTATCCATGGCCAAAATTCTGACATGGCAAAGCTCCCAAATCTTCAGACATCTTAAAAACACTATAAGCTGAGAGAAAGACTTGAGAATATTTAAAAAGTAGAGACATGCAAGACAATAAAGATAACACAAATGGTAGGACTGTTGAAATGGTGAATACCAGGAGCTCAAGAATTCGAGAAAAAACACACTGATGTGGAAATCTTTAAGATCTGACATGGGAAAAAAAAAGGAGTAATTCCACAGTCAGTGGAGTATTGCGGATAGTCAAGGATCCATTCCAACCTTTTCTCTGCTCAACTGATGCCTACCTGCTTAGCTAAGGCTCAGGTCTCTTACTTGGTGGTGAATATTCTAAAATTAACYATAATTTAACAAGCTAGCAACCTACCTTGCATGTGAGTTAGCCAATAACAATTTCTTCTAAACTTCTAAGCTGCGTATGGGCTGCTTGCAAAATGAGAACAAAGTAACACAAAACCAAAGAGTAACATTCAAAAAACCTTTTAAAAGGCTGAGTTCCTCCATCTATTCCTCTTTAACTTTCTGCTTGAGAAGCATTATCATGCAGAACACCAGTGTGGCTAAAATAGCTGCCTCTGCAAGGAGGTGGCACAAGAAAAATAACAATGAAGAGATGYTGTCCTTAGAAGTACATGCTGTGAACATCCTAATACACATTCTAATAAATGCATTAGGGCACAGTTTTCAAGTCAAGGCATTTCACTCCCCCCTTTAATTAGATGTGTGATCTTGGTAAGGTTTGCTTACCAAGAGGGAAGTCTTTCAAAGCTCATTCCTTCAAACCTCCACATTGCTGTTTCTCCTTCACTGTCCTTGACTTGTACAACAAATTCAGAAAAATATCTAAATATTTTATGACTCATGTTAGTTTTTTTCTTTATACAGTTTGTATGTATCGAACCACTACTACAACAGCACATCCCTAAGCAGAAGGGTAGTGTTTGCTATGCAAAACACACAGTCCATGATTGGCATCTAAGACCAATTGATCTACCCATTACCACTATGTCCCTACCCCCACAAGCTTTACTACAAAGCTATTGATTTAAACACTGCCGATCGGTTTCCATTTTCTGATTTTGGGCAGGCCAATTAAGAAAGTGAGTAATTGTGATTACACTGCTTCAGGATCAATTACATTTGATGCAAGATAAAGTGCTCCTCTTAGAACAATGTAAAGAAAATTCTTATGATCAGGAACACTTTACTGCCAAACACGCTTCTAGCAAAAATACAAAATAACTGACAGGATCTTTCATAGAGAAATGGTCATAGGAAATACGAGAATATAGACACCTTTGTGTGCACATTATCTAAACTACATTTTGACAAACTTCTGGAAGTCATTCCTTCTTTTGGACAAAAGCTTTTWTAAAGAGTATGGTAAGTTACAGAGCCTGCAGCTGAGTTCTTTGAGACATTGTTCCCAAAAATCACACCGCACAATTTCTTCAGAGATACTGAAGATTAGTAGGATTTTGAACAAAATACGTTTTCAGTGTAGAATAGTAAATGCAATGCAAGTAACATTTTACCTACTTTTATACTATTTTCTAGGAACTAACAGCAAAGAAACAAGGCCCTATCAATTAGCAAAGGAACCAAGTAAGCAATTCCTATTCTTAATTTAATTTTAAACTTAGCTTGAGCGCTTTGTCATTGGACTCACATTGTCTAAATCATTAAAATGAATACACCACTGAGGTCTGAGGCAAATCTATTTACAGTGATGTTACTCATAGTCTGGTTGGTGTTCAGGAATATTGATCTGTCTTGTTTGTCTAATAGGAAAATAATAAACAATTACTAGGCAATGTTGAAGAAAGTAATCAGTTTTTATATATCACTAATACAGCAGACCTCCCAAAACATAAAGGTGATGATCTGCATAAAATCAATGTGTTATGCTACATTGCTTATCCTCATCACTGCTAAGATTCTTAGCAATAAATGGTGTAAGTTAAAAATCAAATCATTGGTAGACTGAAAATATGTACTTGAAAGAAAAATATCCACTTTATTTAAAAAAGAATGTTTMAGCTTGATAAACTGAGCATATACTATTTCATAAAACCCAAAATGTATTTAAAGAGAGTCAGTCTATAATTTTGAAGCAATTTTGAAACTGCACTGCCTACAAGGGAACCTCCTTCCMAAACAAACATCAGGCAACAGTTCAAAGCTGTTTCCAAATTCCAGCAGACAGCATACAAACCATAGCAACGTGATGTGCTTAAAACACATGCTGCAGACGTTTTGCTGGGAGTACAAATACGTGTAAACTGACTGTGCAGGAGCACCCACTGTACAGGGAAAAGTTTGAGAAACAGAAAGAAAAAATCCAAGAGTAAAACCTCCTTGCTCCTAGAACAAGAAATGCTATTTTAGCAGTGGTACTTTAGGAGTCACTTGGGTACACCTCTGTTATTAGGATTTTCACGCTATCTTCAATAACCCGTCAGTTGAACCAGCTGTGCTTAGTAGCAATACACTAAAATTGCTACAGGAATTTTCTAAAGGAAGAAGTATAAAACTTTCACAAAGGGCTTCCCTKAAACTAAAATGCAGCAATGTGAATGAATGTCTATTCAATATCGCTCTTTTTGTGCTACTGTAAATTATGTGGGTTTCAAACACTAGTTTGTTACAGAATTCTTACTGGGTGAAGGGGTTCCCTGCTAGCCTAGGATGCAGAAAGAGGGCCTTGCAAGGCCAAATAATCAGCACAAAATATGTAAATCAGACATGTTAGACAAGATTTACTTGGCCAGCCAGCTACTTGGTTTTTTTCTCACTATTGATTTAAAAGAATCTACAGCATGTGGAATAAACTTCTTTGGCAGGCAAATTATGGGGTTGTTTTCAGGTAGTCATGTTAAAATGACCACAAGCAGTGATAAWAAAGACTCAGGATGCTAAAATTCTCACCCTATGTGCCATTTTTGGCTTGCTGTTTCTTACAAGGAAGAACACACACAGAACGCTACAGCCAAATAATCAGACATGGCTTCTCCTTTCAAGATGGTCTTAATAAGAAGAATCCCAAGAAGAGTGGGACAAAAAAGTAAAGCTTCTAAAAGCAAAACKGAACACTAATAATGTGTTACTTCTCTTAAAACATCTTGGATATATATCGTGTTGTAAATTTTGCTTAATTCTTTGAATATTTAATAAAACTGTGAATCTGATACCACCAAATAGACTTCCAATGAACACTACTTCTATCTTCCATGAGCAAAAAATTACCCTGCCCCTCCCAAGAACTTACCACAACTGGAAACTGGCTGTCTGGGTAGAATCACAGAAGTCAATACCCATTGTAGCAGTAATGGATCCTCCAGGCTCAAGACACTCTGCATGACGAAATTTTTAACAGGTAAAGTATCCATGCAAGGCAACAGAAGATGTCAGATGCAACCCCCCCAACTTCACATAATGAAAACCCCCAAAAACCTCTGTAAGAAAAAATCCAGTAGTTGTAGTTTTATTATGGGTAGGTATCACTCAAATGTCACCCTTGCATGTTTAAGCATCCTGGAGACCACCTCTCACACATGAAATGTTGCCATTTCAGTCTTAGAGCCCCATCAACAAAATATGKCCTTGTATAAGAAAAGCGAGGAAAGGAAAATTATTTACAGAAAAAAAAATTTCAGTGACATCCTTTTAATTGTGCACAGATCCAGCACTGAGATTTCACTTTCAATAACACTTGCAGAGTTGGTTAGTAAATAGCAAAACACAACAAATAAAATCTACATTAACATACACCGTAACGGAAAATCAGCTGAACCCAAACTACTTCATAATTACTGTGGTTTACTTGTGTCTCAATATTCCACTTGCATTAGCTGGAAGGGAGAAGAAGGATTATGAACACTAAACTGAAGATCACCAAACAGTGCAGACCGAGACAATCTTGCAGTGAAGATATCACAAGACATACTCATTTTTAGATTCTTGGCTAAATCACTATGTTATTTTCCTAATGTTGTAGAGATAAAGGCTCTTCCTTGTAAGCTYTTTCTTTATGTAAATAAAAACAAGCATTGAAGCAGATTTTGTCTTCTAGAGATTACAACAAAKAGCTGAAAGCACTRGAGTAATTAATTAAATAAAAATGTTTAGGCAGGCAGAAAAATGTCTGATTTCCAGATTWTTCATAATGTACCTGATGCTTTTCAGGAACTGGAAGTAGAAAGCTACTCMATGACAAAATTTAACGAGYTCAAGATTAAGTTTGTAAAAATACAGAAAACATGGAGTTAATGCTGCTGGCTAAAGTCTAAATTAACACTAGGAGGTGTAGAAAGCAAAAGTATCCCAAGCAGTCTGTTTAATGCATTCAAAAATTACAGGTTCCAGCTCAAATTCAGAATTAACTTTACCAAAGTCTTTGAGTGTAATGTTTTCAAAGGGAGTTTCAAACACACTTAGSCCCAAGRAAATGCTGTGCACAGGGACTTAGGWGAAATAWTTTGAACCATTTCTACTGGAAGAGTCAGGACAACTGCCAACAGTAATTTCAGCGACTGAGGTAAAACTAGACTTACACTCCACYAAGAATATCTGTCTAGGCTGACTCWTCTTCTGTTGAGTCTGCTGGGTAAATTATAGGATGTGTTTTCCAAATGCTGGAAACACAAAATGTAGTATGAACAGGGTTTATAGGCTTTAAAATGCAAAGTATATAGAAAATTGCATTCAAGCAAGAAAAATAACATTTTTGGAAGAACTACAGATGATGGATAGCTTATTTTCTGGAAAAGAAACCAAAAGTTTTGCAGGACAGATACCACAATGTCTTTCTTGAGGAAATAAATACTTTAAAGGGTAGGATTGTATTGTGGAGCTCAAGGAATATGAATTGGATAATTTATTAATTTCACTTTTTTTCCCCCAAAAATGTCTTTATGTGAGACAAATGAGTACTTCTGTTAATTTACTGTTATTTTGGCTACAGTATCTCCTAATCTGATTTACAATATTACTAGATTTCTAATTGTAAGCCTTCATGCTGTATTTCTTCAAATGTTTATAGGTAGGGATATAAAATAAAGCTTATGGGCAAAGCTAACCTGACATTTCAATTCTGAGCTGGACTTACTTTGAGGAATAAGCAGCAAAATGTTCACTTAAAAAATAAAAACTAGTAGAGTTCTAAAAGTAACTGCCTTGATCAAGTGTGTATCATTACCAAGATGCAAACAGTTACTAATTTTAACTCTGATATAAACTATAGCACTAGACAACTGCTTTTATAGCTATTTGGTGTAAGTCTGTATATTCTARAAGTATTTCAATACTTTAGAGCCATTTAATACAAACATCTTAACTACTTAAAATAAAGAATATTCTTTAGTTTACTGTTGTGCTTTAAGAACATGTTCCTGTATTCTTCTATCATGATACATATTCACATAATAATGTAGTTCATTGAAGGAGAAGAATTTGTATTATGTAACAGAGACACTTCTGCTCCTTCTGACCACACCACCATGTCCTAAAATAAAAAACTGCTGAGAAAGGAATGCAGGTTGTGCACACAGGTATGGTATTACTCTTGAAAAAAACTTGCTGTGATCTGTGTTCTTTCTCAAGTTTTATACTCTTTTCCACAGACAGAAATTCAGCAAAAAAGCCATCCCGATTAGAAAGTAAAACAACTTAGGTCAGGTCTGACTACACATTGCTTTTAATCTAGTCTAAGCAGGCACCCTTTGTGGAACTRTGGTACATACAAGCTAAACTAACACTTCCACTCTACTGCCATAAGCTCRCAAGGGAAAAATGACAATGCTCTGAGCCACCAATATAAATAATACATTTAGGGATTTATTTAAAGCTTCGTAAGAAAATAATTTGAATGTAAAAACCAAAACCTCATTTTTAATAGAAGTCCRTAATAGCCAGTTTAAAATAAGACAGTAGGAAAATCAAAGTTTTGTAGAGATGCAGAAGGATTTTGTCCCAACAACTGGACAGTTGATGAGAGTGAGTATGTATGAATACCTGCACATATGAGTATACATATAGCTATGCAAATCCTGTATTTGAAATTTTACTGCAGATTACAGTCTGTTTTTTTTTTAACACAGGATATGCTTACCTATTGGATTAAACTCATGCATCCTCATGCCTGGAGGTAATTTCTTCTCCCCAATGTGAATGTTCTCTATCTTCTGATCAGTTGTGTTTGTTACTGTTACTTGCACAGGTACCATACGATCACCAAAAATGCCTGGYTGTCTTGAGAAGTGATAATGAGCTGCTAATCCTTTCCCACTCATTCGATGAAGCAGTTCATGTGTTTTTGTTGGCACRGAGACTTGCATAGTGACCTGTTAAGTATAACACAATAGTTGGCAAATGCTGTAAGTCAAGAACAGTAAAAATGACAATTGAATATTGTATTTTTCATTCAGTTAGAGCACCTGCTTTTGAGTTGGAATTCTAGTGAACCAGAAACATGTAAGGACATATTGAAATGCATAATCAAATTGCAGTAATAGATACCAGATAACAGACCCTAAAAATAGTTCCGGTGCTGAAAATACCTTTGTTGTATCCATCTCACTTTCCATTATAAGTGGATTTTTTTAGCTTTACAGTTAGCTATTAAATGATCACATTTTAAGAATTACAGGTACATAGTTAGGTTTTTTCCAACAAGAAACRTTCTATGCATCAGAATTCAAGGGTATTCCCAAGCACATTGTGTAAGGTGAAAGTATAGTGACAAATTGTCTTCTGTTCCTCTTGTTAAAACCACAAAAAATATTGTCTAACTGATTACACTGATGAAATAGTAGAAACAGCTATTTACAGCAGAAGGGTGCTGACACTTTTWAAATAGTCTTGCTGCTAGAAGCAATAAGAAAAAAACCCAAGGATGTTTTCTATCCTGCATTTTTCTATCCTGCAGAAACAGCATGAAAAAGAGACATTCAGTGTGCAAACAAATTCCCAGATACTACTGACAAGGAAATCATGAGCTCAAAAGTAAGACGTATACAGAAATAGGAAAACAAGTGAATTTGAATTCTTTACACAAGTTTTAATGAAAGATAAGGGTTACTTTAAGTTACACTTATAAATAATGGCCTGTGACATCACATGACCAGATTTACAGCTAAAAGAAAATGAACGGAAAAGGTATAATTTGTATGGACCTTCACAGTTACTGAAAATTCAAAACATCTTTGAACAGAAGTCCTAAACTTTCACGGATTAATAGTCTGCTTAGTTTTCTAGAAATAATTGACAAGGTCAAACTCTCAAAAAAAACCCCTCAGTTGTCAAGAAATAATAAAGGAACTACTCTGAATAACAAATATCTTATTGGTACACAGAAAGAGACAGTAACAGTAAGAGGTTATTAGCAGTCAAATTAGCATGTTATTTGAACCATTACTCAAATAATGAGCAAAATTCTAAGTTTTAAGATGGAATTTAAACCTTATTTTAAAGTTCAAGCCTAAAACGTAAAAGTTTTAAGCCTCTAGCTTTTAATATTCAATTTGAGCAGAGCATGCATAATAGAAAAGTTATTTCATTAAATGATTCTCCCATTTTACATTACCAAGTTTAGGATATATGTTTAATTCATGTTAAGACAAGTATTTTGAAGTGCACTAGCTTCTTTGTGTTCATTTATGTCTGGCTTTACTAATAATGTTTATTAATAGGAATGAAAAGATAAGAAGTAGTCAGAAGTCCATCATGTAGGTACACAGAATCATAGAGCCATTGAGGATGAAAAAGATCTCTTAGTTCTCTGGCCAACTGTTGACCCAGCCCTGCCATCTTCAGTAAACCATGTTCCTAGGTGTCACACTCACATGCTTTTCTGAAGACTCYCAAGAATGGTGATTCCACCACTTCCCTGGCCAGCCCATTCCAATGCCTGATAATTCTTTCAGTGAAGAAATTTCTTCCTAAGGCCCAACCTAAACCTTCTCTGGCACCACAGGAGGCCACTTCCTCTTGTTCTATCATTTACCTGGCAGAAGAGGCCAACTCCCACCTGGCTACACCCTCCTTTCAAGCAGCTGTAGAGAGTGATAGGGTCCTTCCTGAGCTTCCTTTTCTCTAGGATAAACACCCAAAGCTCTCTCAGCTGTTCCTCACAGGACTTGTGCTGCAGACCTGTCTCTAGTTCCATGGGTCTTCTGTGCACTCACTCCAACACCAGAATGACCTTCCTATAGTGAAGAGCCCAATACTGGACACAGAATTTGAGTTGTGACCTCCCCAGTGCCCAGCACAGGGGKACAATCCCTGCCCTGCTCCTGCTGCCCACACCATTGCTGGTACAGGCCAGGATGCCATTGGCCTTCTTGGCCACCTGGGCACTCCCTGGCTCCTGTTCAGCTGCTGTCACCAGCATGCCCAGGTCCTTTTCCTGTGGGCAGCTTTCCAGCCACTCTGCCCCAGCCTGTGGCACTGCCTGGGCTTGTTGTGACCCAAGGGCAGGACCCAGCTCTGGGCCTTGTTGAACCTCACACCATTRGCCTCAGCTTTTTTGGGCCTTTGTCTTTTACAAACCTGTGCTGGCTGGGCCAGATCCCCTGCTTCTCCTGCATCTGCTGCATGATGGCACCCATGATGAGCTGCTCCAAAATGCATACACACAGAGAAAAAAACTCTCACTCTACTTAAATTATAACACTGATTCAAGATTTACTGAATCCTTTCTGTGGTTTTTAGAGATTTTAATCTATGCCTATGCCCCCTTCAGTATTACTCCTTGTTTCAGTAATAAAAACCTTGTGAGCCCATTCACTTTTATTTTCAACAGCAGCAAAAATGCCAAGGACACTCAGAATAATGACATGATGTTTAAGTCATCTTTCTTTGTACAGAACATTAATTTTCACTTGCATTTAACGTGGCAGTACTAGAAATAAATAAAAAATATGTATGTTGAACAAAGCAATTTAATTCTAGAAAATTAAGAGTTTTCAAAGCCTCTACTTGCTAGCAAGGATTTTGAGCTGACAAAGGCTGATGTGACTGTAACGTGATGTATTTAACAGCTGCATCAGTCTGGTAAACAATTTTTTTGTTTTAGTTCTAAAATTTTTATACAGTTGTGATAAAACCCATGGGGTAGGCACCTGCAATCACTTTGAGGTTAAAATAAAACCACACAGAGTTAACAGAACAAGAAGCATCTACTAACCAGGAGATAATCTCCTACAAATCTTCGACAAAGCATATGTTTAAATAATAAAAGTCGTTTGTGTACCTTTGGATGGTTTATGAAAATAACCAATCAATTCTGCAGACACAACATTATTTCTAAAGGAAATCTATGTGACTCATGATGCCTGCAGATACACAGAGACAAACCACACATATTTTATCAGTTTATTACAGTAAGCAAATAAGCGTGGAATGAGAGTGCACATAACTGTCTACTTAACGCTTACTGAAACATTTATAAGAGCTGTTATCTTCCTAATAACAGACAGACAGTGCGCAATTTTAGAGAGGAGAAAAGCTTCATATTTTTTAACACTTCACTAAAAAGTAACTGAAGAGTGTAAAATGAAAAATACTCTGTGCAGTTAGCTGGTAATGGACCATATTATCAACTCAAGTTAGATTTATAGGATACAAACTAGTCACTAATAGTTATTTTATGACAGAGCGTGTCTGCTTTTTTGGGTTTAGATTATTAAGATTAAATTTGCAAAACTTTTTTTTTATACAGCTGTTTAGAGAGACAGTAAAAAAAATTAAAATATTGACTGCCCTCCCACCCCATTTTGACTGAAAGTAACCACATGTAGGGACCCCACACTGRTATCATGCGGTTACACTACCTTGGTACCAGTCAGGCTGGCCAAAAGGCTGACTGCACATGTTGAAAGATAATTCTTCACCCAAAAAGAACTGCAAGTATTTTTAAACTAGCTCCTGTACAAGAACAAGTGCAGTATTGGGATTTTGCCCCCCCCTCTTTAATCACGGGGGAAAAAAAGGGAAAAGTGTAAGATTACTGATAGTAGTAGCTGTGGCTTTCTTTATCACAACTGAGCTGACTAGTTACAAACCACTGAATCCTCCCAATATGAACATGTTTCTTTTTGCCAGCTCAGTGAGTCCTTATTAATTAAACTTACACTGATATATATATATTTATTAAAAAAATGCTATTTTCCATAATTATTTAAAATAAAAAGCACCACATGGTTTGTTAAACCTACTACAGAAAAGAGAGGTGAACATACATTCTTGGTTGAAGTACCACAGAGTCACAAAGAACCAAAATGGTTTGGGCTGGGAGGGACCTTAAAGAAGTGTTGTTACTATTAATRCTATTATTTCTACAGATACAAAAATTCTCTTTGTTTTCTTTTGTATTTGTTCTTAGTTTAAAAATCCTGCACTAAGATTAATTCTTGATCCTGGTTCAAAAGTGTGTATATGTTTGGAAAAAACAGGTATTATTGGAAAAAAAATATTTGCTTCAAAGGATGATGAAAATGATAATTCTATTCCTCTAATTTACATTCTGTTAAAGCAGTGGACTACATCMTTTAATCTAAGTAATCCTCCTACTGGCAATATCCATGACATAATCCAAGAATTACCTACTGAGCTGTGAGAGCTATAACCCTCTCACACTCATGGTGAGGCTATGCTCCAGGAACTCTGCAACAGCTAAGTGGAGAAGGGCTATCACACAGCCCAGCCACATTTACGTGRTCTTTCAATTGAAGCCATGAGCGCAACTTAACTATAATTTTTTAGTATTATGAGAAAGATGGAAGAACAGAAAAACAAAAGTCAACTACTGGCAGGAAACATGATCTTTTGTTCAATTAACAGTTATACATTACTCACAGTCAGAAGGCAATGTCCCTTATACAGCTCTTACAAAAATAATTACTAATTCATAAAAGGATAAAATAAAGTGCAAGTAAAGAATGTCAGCATCCATGTCTCCATTATTTTGGGAGGCTGTTGGAAATCCCAACATTACAGCATACCTAAGTCACRATAATATGGATTGCCGAAGTAATGACAGAATCCCAGAATCCCCCTGACAGGGAGCAAGGAAACCAAAGAAGCAAGCTAGCTACCTCCTATTTTGTACAATCTAAAAGCAACTGTCATTTAATTTGAGCTAATTTATCTAGACATACAGACACTCAAGGACATATGTTCAATTCTGGAAAACACTTTCCACCAAAGGTGCAATTTAACTGCTCTGCATCTACCAAATACCTTCTAAAAGCGATGAGTGCTAGGAACACCTTCAATTTCTAATGCATCCTAACTCCCTTCCTTTTGCACTAAAAAAGTGCAAAAGTCATCAACTTTTAGGCTCCACACTTCCCTTATTCACATGTCAATGAGGCTAATTGAAAATTACCATTTCATGATCGTATCTTTAAACTGTTAGTGGTTTCAGACCATTTCAGACATTACAAAATGAGTAACAAAAATTATTACTTGATTTCGATATTGATAGATTAATAATTTTGTCTCCAAAATACTGCAAAAAATTTTTAAAGAAATGAAGAAATAAAAGACAAAACTGCTCAAATAGCATCYACAGTTTTTTAAATCACCCAGAGATGGATCAACAAAAAGACCACTTTTATTATGCTGCCCACAGTCTGCTTCTGTAAAGCTGCCAAAATGAATTGTTTCTCTACCTTTCTTTTACTGTAATATTTGTATGGTCTTAAATCATCCTTTCAGAAAGAATCGTGTGCTCAAGGTAATCATAGAATGGCTTGGGTTGGAAGGGATCATAAAGATCATCAAGTTCCAACATGTCTGCCATGGGCAGGCATGCCTTTCACTAGGTCAGGTTGCTGAGAGCTCCATCCAGTTTGGCCTTGAACACTGCCAAGGATGGGGTACTCACAACTTGACCGGACAAACTGTTCCAGTGCCTCACCACACTCAGTAAAGAATTTCATCCCAATATCTAATCCAAACCTACTCTTATTCAGTTTGATTCCATCTCCCTTGTCATTACATGGTCTTGTAAAAAGTCCCTCTCCATCTTTCTGGTAGGCTCCCGTCAGGTACCAGAAGGCTGCAATTTAGTCACTCCAAASCTTTCTCTTTTCCAGCCTTTCCTGACAGGAGATGTGCTCCAGTCCTCTGATAATCTCTGTGTCCATCCTCTGGACACACTCCAGCAGGTTCATGTCCTTCCTGTGCTGGGACCCCAGAGCTGATGCAGCCCTGCARGTGGGGTCTCAGCAGAGCAGAGCAGAGGGGCAGAATCCCCTCCCTGGCCCTGCTGCCCACACTGCTCTGGATGCAGCCCAGGACACGTTTGGCTCTCWGGGCTGGGAGTGCCCATGGCTGGGTCATGTCCAGCCTCTCACCCCCAGCACCCCCARGTCCTTCTGGGCAGGGCTGCTGTGATCTGTCCATCCCCAGCCTGTGCTGWTACCAGGATTGCTCTGACCCAGGTGCAGCACCTTGCACTTGGTCTTGTTAAACCTCATGAGATTCCCATGCACTCCCTCCCAGAACTTGCCCATGTGCCTCTGGGATGGCATCCTGTCTTTCAGGTGTGGCAACTGTACCACTTCACTTGGTATTTATTATCTGCAAACTTGCTGCGGGTGCATTTGATCCCTTTGTCTATGTCATTAATGGAGATACTAAATCACACTAGTCCCTGAGTGAAACTGGCTTGTCATTGATGTCCATTTGGAGTCTGAGATGCTGACCACCACCCTCTGGATGTGGCCATCCAAACACGTTCTTATCCATCTAACAGTCCACCCATCAGATCAATCTCTCCAATTAGATAGAAGGGGAGGCAAAATAAGGAGAACAGAAGAGCAGGATGAAGTGGGCCCAAAAACACAGGAATCCCACTTGTCCCCTTATCCCACTTCATGCCTGGATCCCGTCTGATCCCCACACTCCATCCCAGTCTGCCCCTTATGATGGCATTTCGATTACCCTATTTCCTCCCCTTATCCCAGCTTCTCCCACCTGTAGTGGACCATGTCAAAGTCTTTATAGAAGTCCAGAAAAATGGTATCTATAAAACCCTTCCCTTACCCAAAGCCACTGCCTYGGTCAGACAGGATTTGCCTTTCCTGCAGCCATGCTGGCTGTCCCAAATCACCTGCCTGTCTTCCATGGACCTTAACACAGCMYCTAGGAGGCTCTATCTCTTCCATCATCTTCCCAGGCACAGAGGTGAGGCTGACAGGTCAGTAGTTCCCAGGGCCCTGCTTTCTACCCTTCTTAAAAATGGCTACCATGCTTCCCCTTTTCCAGTCACCTGGCACTTGCCCTGAGTGCAGTGACTTTTCAAGTGTCATGSAGAGATGGCTTGGCAACTGCATCAGCCAATTCAGAGTCCCTSAGGACTCTGGGATGCATCTCCTTGGGTACATTCAGGTTCCTCAGGTGGTCACAACGTCACTGTCTCTTACAATGGGAGGGACTTGGCTCTCCCAGTCCTCATCCTGTTATTCATCCACTCAAGACGTGTGGGAAGAGTTTCCCTTTGAAGACTAAGGCAAAAGCTGTTCAGCCAGACTTYTACTCCTTAGCCAAGCCCAATCCCTCAGGGCTGCACACTCCACCAGTGCATGATCCCTGCAGCCCAGGCTGCCTCCAGCCTTGGTGTCCCAGTCAGGTCACTTGCACTGGTGACCAACAGATCCTGGAACACATTCCCTCTGGCAGGGCTGTCTGTCACCTGGGTCAGGAAGTTTTCTTCCAGGCATTCCAGGAGTCTCCTGGATTGCCTACAGCCCCCCAAACTACTTTCCCAGCAGCTGCTGGSTGGCTGAGTTCCYCTGCAGGAGCAGACCCTGCAGGCACAATGCCTGCTGTGGCTGGAGCAGAAGGTTTGGTCAATTGGATTTCCACCTGCTCACGGATATGTGAACCTAGAGGTGATCAAAACTTTCAGAAGTACGAAATTATACATTTTCTAATACTTTTATACCCCTTAGATTTTCTCCTATGGTTTTCTTAAAATAGAATCAACTAGAYAGAATTGTAGTTACTCTGTATCAATAGAAAGCATTGCTCTTTGAGCATGAAAATGACTATAAGAAATAAAGGAACCAGAACTGGGCCTTAACCTGGAATTCATGAACAGCAGAAAACTCTCATAATTCCATACCAGATTAATCAAGAACTTCCAAAATGGAGTGTGYACCTGTTCTGTGTAACTGGGGGCTAGTGAGACAGCTTGCAGTTCACTAGCAAGAGCCTAAAGCTTTGTATTACAATAACACCTGGTTTTATTTGAGATTTGGCATCTTTGCCTTCTTCTTTTGCAGAGCAAAATGAATCACACAAATAATCCTATGAAATATTAGTAAAATCTTTTAAAAAGCCACATAAGAAAGAAATTCAGTAGCAACAAAATCAGAATATTTTCATAAAGAAGTCAGAGTTATTAAACAAGCATGGAGAAAATGACTAAAGTCAATCACATAATTATGGAATACAAATCTTGGTATAAATTCAAAATTACACTTTCTCCCTCAGGTCTGCTRGGATCCTTAGTGGACTAGAAAAAGGGCCTAAATAGATACCAAGGAAAATTTTTTTTTTAATCATACTAACAGAAGATTCCTATACTTAACCTGGTGAAATTTGCATCTCTGTATGGGAGACCTCAAGATTTTCTATCCTTTTGTCCTATGTATGCTTCCATGAGGTGAAAAGTGGATGGTCTGGTGGCTGCATATGTGAGACTTTCATCAGGCAGAGTGAAACAYGTAGTCATTAGGTGTTTCAAGGGAAAGGCATCCTCCCAATTCAAAACCAAGTAATTTACTACAATTTAGTGATTCCTTTCTTCCAGTGACCACTACACTGTGAAGTCTGAGAACTGGACTTCGGGACAAGGCTTAGTGGTGGCCTCAGCAGTGTTAGGWYTGCAGTGGGACTCAATGGTCTTTTTCAACCTCAATGATTCTTTGATTCTRTGATGACCTGAAGTAGTTTAGGAGTTAGAAAAACAGAGTAAGGTGTCAGCCTCACCTTGCATCCTAATTATGAATTTGAAATACTGGACATTGCTGAGAAGGATTAATATAGATTTTGGCATTGAGTCTAAATGACTTCAAAGAAGTTCCTACAAATGGTTTCTAGTRTATTATTTTGATTTTTGGCAAACAGCCAGTACTCTAGAGACCTCTAAAGTGAAAACATACTGAACCCTACTGGCCATAATGTTTAATCTTACCGTTAGATTTATACYATAACAACTCCTGCATATAGGTTCAACAGAAGCATCTAGCYCACAGTTTTCCCCAGAAAAGGGCATCATCTGTCAGGGTAAGTGTATAATATAATTCAAACACTTCTACACAGTATTACTCACAAGCCAAAGTGAATTCTGCCTTTAATACACTATATTCAAAATCTAGTACAAGTATTTAAGAATGCTAAAATGTGCATAACATCTTTGCCACCTTCATACAGCTATATTTGAATCTCATTCACTATCCTGTTGTTGAAGAATGCAACACATTATTTTAGCTTCTATCAGGATGATCCTAATGCACAGTAGACCACCCACAAGGAGAAAAACCTGAAAYAAGCAAAGAATTCACTGCCTGTAGACGTCTGTATCAGCACTTCCTCAATGCAGGAGAAGAATCTCTGTGTACCATACTACATCTCTTATACATGATATTGACATGCCAATTTTCTCCAAGCTTTATTTAATTATACACATAATATTTTAACCTAAAGAAATCCATAGTCCTTAGACTGCAAAAAATTACAGCTGACCTGAGGCCATGCCAACACAGTTTTTCTGTGTTTTATTTTCCTTAAGCTTTGTTTCCCATCCTTAAAAAGCAAGGAAAAAAAAATCATACACTGGTTAGTAATCTGTTAAGCGAGGGARAGGTTTATTTATAACCAATTACCTTCAGTTTATTTGTTTAAATTTAAAAGCACATTTCTATTTTTTTGACTCAGAAACAAAATTTGAGGTGTCAAATGACATATTCATCCTTCACAAYGACATTTCTTTTCACACTCGTAAGAAGAAACACCACTTGACCTCATCCACAGTGCTCAGAACAATGCAAGCAAGACCAAGCACAGCATGCTGCAGTCAAAAACCTCAGCCCAGGATGTCTCTAATGATGGCTCCACTGTAGAGACACAGACACTGAATGTAGGCAGTAACTGTGGACATGGTTAAGGCTTTAACTATGTGGATGAATGACGGCCAATTAGGTAGGTAACTTTTTCTTCATCTGCTTTTGAAATTATCTTGGTCCTACCGATGTTGAGTATTACCGATTCATGCAGCAAGCATACGTTCTAATGCTGCTGGTGTTACAAAGGTCCTTCAGTGTAAACAGCAGAATGATTTTGTACATTTTTTCATAAAACATTCAAAGTGATAATAGTAAAGTTTTACACAAACCTCCTTTTGCAGTCATGGATTCCTAAACTGCACTWCGCAACTGAAAGATGTATTTTAGAATTCTTACAAATATACCTTCYCCCCATTCTTCTGCCATTTTCAAACCAAGAACATAAGTGTCAGAGACTAGAAACAACAAGCAACACTTGCAACCATAWAAAGATGGAAATATTTCTAAACCCAAGTGAACAAAAGCTAAAAACGAAAATTTTTATCAMCTTCATGGAAATCAATATTAATTTTGAGGATTCTAGAACTAGTTTTTTAGTCTTAATATGTCAAGGCCCTGTTCAYCAAGCCATTAGGATAAAAGCATGCAAAAATAAGGTAAAAGTCYGAACTAAAGCAAGCTTTTAAAAACTCATTTCTTTGATGATACAGTGTTTAATCATAGCACTGTTCAACAGCCTTTTAAAGAGTCTTCTGTCTCTCCAATATCCTCTARARTCTGTGGGACAGGAAGGCAGAAGAYATTTCCAAATTACTCTGATTTGGGAACACAATGGCACATTAGTTACCAAAAACAACCATAACACATGTTTGGASGTGGGTAAGGGAGGGTATCCCCTTCCTGCAACTGTTAGCAAGAACTTTTAGAGCACATTAAAATGCATCTGTATTGACACAATTTAAAGATTTCAAGTCACCCAATTTAAACAACTGCAACGTCCTTGCATTTCTCTTACTTTGTACTGCTAGCCTACAAGCCATGTGTCAACATACCACTAGTCCACAACAAGGAAGATATGGCCTATCAGTAGTAACATCTTTCCACTAGTTGAGTTAGCCAYATGCTTAGCTTTTACTTTTGATGATCAAATACTGATTTTTCTCAAGRAAAGTTTTATTATTAATGTTTTTGGAAAAAAAATTCAGTATTATAATTTGAATACCAAGTGTTTCATGCCATGTCATAGTGATTCTTCAAGTGCAGATGCAGTCCTACATGCATCAACCAAAACATGGTTATTAATTTTTTTCAAGTATGCCAAGCTAAAAAAAAATCAAAATTTTAGCAATCAAGACATTTTGTTAGTTAAAAAGCATTTACTTCTATTTCCATCTRTATTTAAAAAGTAGAATTTAATTTCAGGATTATAGACTCTCTGGATAGTTAGATATATGTGAACTRGAATAACATAATCTAAAATTGTAAGTGACTCCTATGGTTTTTGGAGTCATCCCTCTATACAAAAATTCAAAACTATAGTCAGTCATTTAAAAAAACCCACACACTATTCATACATGTAGCTGAAGAATGGAGGCTTCTAAAGAATTTTTTGCCATAAYAGCAGGATTATGAATGCAGAGACTATGAGAAGTTATAATTCTAATAATTTCTACCTAAAGCTCAACATTTTCCCTTCTATTCTGAGGTACAGTCCTCAAAATACTCATCATAATCTCACAGTGTT
>CADDXX010000080.1:113450-130950 GCA_902810485.1 Alauda arvensis | reverse complement strand
GAAGTTTCTATTTGATATATTTACTGGCAAATTAGAAATTTTAACGGAGATTACTAGAAGTGATCAGAACTTTACTTTGCCAAGTATTTTTACATTTGCAATCTATGCATATGCTTGGCACTGCACAAGATGGGACTGTCTGAAAGCATGAMTTATGCCAACTTCTAAATTATACCAATTAATGCAATGACAGCATACATGTAGTTACAATAAGATGTTAAAGTCGGTGCATCTGATATATATTGATTTACAAACTAGAATTATTTGTCAGATATTTAGAATTTCTCATTAATTCTAACAGGGATAATATAAACAGAAACTTTTCAGTAAGTATTTTTAAAATTCAATATATTTTTAAGGATATTTAAAGAAATTGTCTAAAATAAGCAACTGCAAAAGAGTAASAGAAATAAATCTAATGACAATGTTCAAAGCAGTCATCTATGTGTCCAGCACATACAGCTGCAATATAAATGTAAGTCTAAAGGTTTTCAGTACAGCACAGTATTAAATTTATCAATATAACAGTTGCTGTCTCTGTGGCTGGCATACTGTCTTATTAGACACACTGTTCATCAACTGTTATTACAGCAACAACAACAAAAAAACTATGCTGCACAGAGTCTTCATGTTRAAGTACCACAATTAAGAACAGAGAAATGCAGTGCACTTATTACAGAACCTTTCCAGGAAGTTGATTTTTTCTAATTCTTATTGTAATTGCATTGTTCTAATCCTGTATTATAAAGGCAGCTGCTTGCCTATCATTTGTACTTTCCTCGTTAATCCTGACTCAGTGAATTAACCTTTAATTACAGCCGTTAAAATTGAAATGAGCCTCTTGTCTGGCTGGGGCTGCCCCCTTCCAGTGCATGAGACTGATGAAAATTTTTAGGGTCAATGAATATGTCCCATGTCATGTCTGATGATGCTAAAGATGTGAGGAGGTAAATGTTACCTTAGAAAGATGTGGCTGAAATTTTTAAGAGCTACGTTTATTGACAAAATAAGAGAAAAATACAGCTTAGGTTACCTCTCTCTTCTGTCTGAGTTAGAGAGCATAACACATATACAGAYACACTCTGTTTTACTCACATTACCACAATACACTTTTAAAGAATGACTTATGGAATCATCATCATGCATCACACATGCTTGTTTTAAACACCAACCTTGCTTATGGCAGCGCTGTCTTAAGTAGCACAATGTATGTATTTTTCATGTGGGAAAGAAAAAGAAGCATTATTTTAAACTCTGCCATAGACCTAAGCATCTAATTATATTAAAATAAAGAAAGTTGGATTAGTTTTAAGGATATTACTGAATTTTAATGGAAGGCAAAGAATGATCAAAGGTCTCCTCACATAACTTATGTAACTGAGTTTCTGCTTTGCAATATCCCCACAATTTAGTTTCTATTTTATAAATAAGACTTTAATATTGCAATTACACTTTACTTTGCTATTTTGGCACTTTTATTTTTAAATACAACATTTGAATCCTGGTTTATYCTTTGTAACTCAAATATAACAAAACAGCAAGATACCAATATAGCACTGAATCAAGGTAATCAGTAACCTGGTTATTCAGATTACAATTGCATTAATATACAAGTTGCTAACTACTTATACATTACGTTTATATAAATATAAATAGTATCTCATTCATAGCATATATTTWTATATATTTTATATATTTATATACAAAAGCAAAAATAAAGGACACATTCTGAAGAATATCTATTATTGAACCATACAGTAATCAACTAAACAAGTTACATTATACACTGTAAAAGTATAATATACCTCTCAGACTGAGCATACAATTATTTGGTTCAGTGTCTTGTAGCAGAAACTTCCTAATTTGGAACAAACAYCTAGTTTGAACTTCCAAACAAAATTTTCCAATTTATTTGAAGAAAATAAGGTGGAGATTTTGAAATGCAGATTTTGTTAAGAATGAATGAATTTAATAAACAYGAGATGTGTATTTTTAAGGTTTCAACATTATTAAATATCAGAAATACCTGTAAATGCATTTATAAGTAAGGAATAGAGGTGAAATCACAAAAATATAAGTGTCAAGGCAGGGTTTTTTTTTTTCTTTCAAGCTAATATTTTTAGAAGTATGCGGAAGCAATTTCTGAAAGGACAGTATAGCTTTCAAACATCTGAAGCTACACATATTCTCTGTAACCAATTTAAGAAGATCCATCTATATAGCAATTTTATATTAAAAAAAAAAGTATGTGGGAGTCTTTCTTTCATTTCTTCTTCTAGCTTGGCAATAGTTAATATCTGCAGAAGAGCAGCTACATTCATTTGTAGATTTTTCAAGTGCTTTCCCAAGGTGAGTAAGCATCATTATCCTCATTTTTCCTGTAAGATTAAGATACTCCCTCCAGATCACACAGCAAGTAGTAAGCCAAAAATAGAACTCATTTTCCATATGTAACACCCAGTTCTGTATCCACTGGACCACACTGCATTCCCACAAGCATCAGTCACACCTAATCAGCCACACAGCTGAATTTTGGGTGGCACTAAGAAAAAGTTATTTTTTAACTCTTAAATTTAAGACTGTCTTTTCCCTTGCTTCTCATGCACAAACTTTCCCAGGCACCCTACTAATATGCAGTGTAGAACGTGGCTTCAATTACTGGCCTTATGCCAGTTAAAAATCTTGTAGGACACAAAAGAGACTGTTCCACATGGAAAAAAATCCACCTTTACATATTAAGCCAAAAACTACAAAACTGCAAAGATATCTCTGCCTAATGTGCAGTTGTGGGAACAACACAAGCAAAGTTATAAGCATTCAAAGCAACAGGATACATGTGGACGTGTCTTGTGGACTCTTTCTCCTTTCACCTCCTCACAACAAACCTTCCCAATTTCAATCTGTATATAAAAACAAGAGCTTCAGAATTATAATGAAAACACTAAATATATAGGAAAAATGCTGTGATGAAACAGCAAAGGGATAAGACTCCTTACAGGAAGCCAAAAAACAGGAGGGCAAATGGTAAGCTATAAAAATAATGTAATGCYATCATACGCTTGTGTTATCTTAAAACTACAAAAACTTATGATAGAAGAAAAGATGTGGCAAATGCTGAAAGCTTATTTAAAAGCATCCTCTTTTTCCTTAGTAAAAAATTTTACAAGCATCCTTAAGAGGGTAGAGATATACTTACAGAAATGTAAAACTAATTACTTGAAAAACAATGTTAATTGATCAAAATCTGCCTGAGAACAACGGGCAGAAGACCATCACTGCCCACAATCTGCTGCTAKCATAAGTGGTTGCACTATGCCTCTTTCATGACAATAACAATTTAATGTTTCTTCTGATGCAGCCATTCCTGAGGTAAGCACTCAGACCAGAGCTTCCATGAATGACAAATGTACACAGTTAAAGAATAATTGCTGCTAGCAAAGCTCTGAAAAAAAACCCATGAAGTTAAGTGCATGCCAAAACTATTTGGAAGAACTACTATTTATTTCTCTACTGCAGGATCTTGAAAACTCTTACAACACCTCATGCTAACCTTTCTTGCAAACTGCATACCAGACTAGAGCCATTATATAACCCATTATTGCAGCCTTTCCAGTACTTCTAAACTTCAAACAGGTAAAGAATATACTTCAGACTCAGTCTTAAAACTTGTTATAGTGGAATTACAAACAGCCTAAATGGACAAAGCCACCTAAATTATAAGAAACTATTCACCTCTAAGTTGTTCACTATGTCAATAACTCAAGAAATAAAATACCATTTAAGCTGTTCTCCTAGTCTGAAAATACCTTCAGTTAAATATTGAGGGAGTTCATGTTTACTATTTCTCAAGGAATTCTCTAAGTCTGTACTCAATTTAAAATTAAATGTATTTATCACCTGATTTGACAGGTCTGCAGCTTGACCTTGACTTCTGACAAAAGCTATTATTTCTTCTTCATGCATCACCACTCCAAAGAAGCTCTCAAAGTGTAGATTGCTCAAAAGTTCTTTAGAAGATATGAAACAGAAAACAAGATAATTTACTTCTCCCTTCCTAAACAGTTTTTCTGAAAGGCCAAGTAGTAGGGAACAATAACACATTTCATTGGAAGCAGCAACTACCATGAAAAAACACTGACCATATTGAATAAAACCTTAGTAAATAAAGCAGTACAACTTCTACAATTAGAACTTGATTTCATATGCAGAGTAATTGACAGCAAGTCTGAATTGCTACAACAAATGTTTTYATATGTAGTTCCCCACTACAACAAGAGTTTCCCCTCCATTTGGTAAACGCATTTTTTTATGAGATTTTCCTAGTCACCCCTAACCTTTTCCCCAAGCTATTCTATTTGGGGCAGGGAAACAATCTTCTCCCCTCAAATACTACTCAACTCAGACCATAGAGCCACACACTTTTTTCCTCATCCAGCTTCTCTCACCACAGCTCATTTAGACCTGTCAGGTCTCCCTTGCATTGTTCTGAACCATATTAAGTTTCTTGCTACCAAAGTAGTATTTCCTTCTCAATTTATTTATAAAGGCATGTGTCATTTTTACCAGTTAATTATCCTATGGAGCATACTCAAGGGTCTCCACATTTTGGAAAGTAGTTGCTTGTACATTTTTACTATCTAAAATCCTAATGAGAAAAGAACAGGTGGTTTAGCTTTTTTTTCTTAGCATCATTCCCCTCTTCAGCTGCTCTCTATTAATATAGCTCTCCTCTCTTTCCTCTCACAATTTCTGCCCAAAATATTAATTATTGTAGMAGATTATAATCCTCCCTGTCCTTAGTAAATTCCTCTTTTTTCACTTTATAACCCCTGATTTTGGGGACTACACCCATTCCCAGTGTTTTTCAATAACTGCTTCACACTGACAGCTTGCAGTTTTCTCTTGCCTCCTGTTTTTCATTTACACTGCATCTTCACATATTTTTCAAAACTTCAAATTATCCATCTGAAACTCAATCAACACCAACTGCAGTTTCCTCAAGCACTTAGCTTTGCTGTCACTTGCCTGCATACCATGAGAATCCCCACAGACGCCTCCAGTGACCTCAGTGACCCGATTCACTTAAACCACATGTACTAAGGCAGAATCACGCACACAGATTTCCTACATTTTGCATTCAGTTGGAAGAAGGTCATCCATGAATTACAGGAGAATTTTGTTTTTCCTGGAACAAACTATAATATGCATGCATGCATTTATATGAGGGGGAAATGTWCTGTATGTAAACATGGTGATAAAAAGAAATGAGCCAGAGGACAGAGCATTAGATTGTGCAGTTTCAGTTCAAGAATATTTTGGTTTTGTATGTTTTGCCATAACTGTAAAACCATTCTTGTATTTATGCTTTATATAACATTCAACAGCTATGAATTTGGAAGTTAAAAGTTTTCTAAAAGCTGTATCCAATTGCAGTRCTGAATGATTTGAAAAATAGACTGCTTGACATATTCCAAGATAAGTGGCTGCTACATTTCTTTRATATTAGGGTCATATACTGTACTTATCTATTTTTACTCCATGCTTTCCATTGCCTAGTAATAAATTAATTTCTCACTGTTAGTTTGGCATGTGCCCTACAGTTATATTCACTTTCTCCCACAATGAAGGAACAAGAAGTTTTCTAAAGTCTTTTTAGAATTAGCCATCACAGAATAAAATCAAAATACTATTTGAATAGGCACATTCCCACATAAAGTCTTAAAAGCCAGTTTTATATTTTTTGTTTTTAGGAAATTACCTGGTGGTGCTGAACAACATGGGATTATAGTTATCTAACCACTTGCACACACGTAAGGCTTTTAAAACCATATGGATATAATTTGAAAGACTGAGTTTTAACCTTACTTTTTAATTTTGAGTGCAGAAAACTAAGCAAAGGACCTCATGTACATCTGCAACTATCAATGGCAATGAGAAATGAGCTKAGATATGAAAACTGAATACACATGAAAACATGTAATCACTATCCAAACAGAAACTATTAGTTCTTACAAGATCTGGGTTCTTTACAGAGYAGAGAGAATGAGGAAATGTTCTGGTTTCCTTGCTGGTTACCAGGCCTTKGTAATACTAAGGAGGCATTTTGCACAGTCATCATACAGAACAACTTCTACTCTTCAGCCTCCACCTTCCAGATCTGTTTATCTAACAGCTCTATTACTTTGCAGTTGTCTTCAGAAGAATAGGGAGAAGCAGTTTAGCAAATGAACAGCWGCAATCATGAGGAAAGCAAGCATGCATATGGGAGTGGAATATGTTCATGTACTGTAGACAAGGAAAGGAATAAAGACATTGGCAAGCAGGGGCACTGAAGACTCTGGCATTACAGATTGTTATCTCAAATTTATCCTCAAAGGGTGATAATTKTGAGGTAAAGCAAAGACACCAGAGCCATTCTTAAGCTAACCCAGAGCCAGATAAAGACATGACAGCTTGAGTTTTGAGCTGTCAAAGCCATAAAGGATGGTAAAGAGGCAACTGCGGTGTGCGTTCAAAGAGTAACACTGCAGCTGATGTTRAACACAGACTTGCCACCTAACACTGTATACTGCTCTACAAAATAACATGGAAGAGAATTTCTGGCATCTTCAGATGCTCTGACACATCAATGACTATACATCAGTTGTAATGACTGCATGTCCATGGATGGCCTGCTAGAAATTTACATTACATGCCAATTTCCTTACATAAGGCTAATGTCCAACAAATTATCTTTAAGTCTTCCATTTCAGACCAAATCTTGAGGTCTGTAAACATGAAAATTAATCATAAGCAAAGGTCTTCCATTTCTTCAGTCAAATCTCTCATGTAGCTCCTTTACTCAATAAATATTTGATGTTTCAAACTACTGTTTCTTGTGGTAGCACAAAGTAGGTTACCATCAACTATGAAAGCTGCAGTAGAGGTTCTAGACACCAACCTCATTAGAAATAAGGCTAGGCTAAAAAATGCTTGCTTCCCTGGTATTTTAACTGGTCACTTCCATCCATTACCACAATGATATGTATCCTATGTTATAGCAATGCAATTYCAATTTAAATTGCAAATATAAATTGGATACATACAAAATACTAAAAAAACTCAAGTGAAAGAGAACTACCATCCTTTCCCACAATAAAGAACACCTTCTACCTCCATGAGTTTGCTAACCTTAATTATACCTATAGTTTTGAGATGCCCTAATGGAAAGTGCTACAAAGCACTAACAGAATGAATCTATACCCTTTTATTTGCACCCAGGGGCTATGTTTCATGTATTTATGAAAAATTACTTCCAAGTATCAAGATGTCAKGATTGGAAGCATGTATACAAGTAAACAAACAGTGAAGTAATAGCAAGTATGTGACATTCTTGTAGCTTATTTTTGAAAGTGTAGCAAATCAACTATTTGAAAGAACCTTGTAGTTTGGATACTTTATTTCAGAATTAAAGTTGCCCTGAGGCAAATAAAAGGACAACCTGAAGGCTAAAAATCCCTGAAGGTATCCTTCTCAGATATGCAATTTTCATACTTTCCTCCAAATTCCAGAACGCAATTACAAATCAAAAAATGCTGCCGGACTTGCATGTAAACCATAGATTCATATAAGACTTTTATAGGTGAAAGAACTTCAAAAATACACTGTAATGATGGCCTCAAAACATGTGAAATGCTTAAACTGACATGCAGCCTCCCACTTTTTAAAGGCTACTTACATCAATGACTGATGAACTCGACAGACTTAATCCCTCCAGGTCTGCTGCTAAACTCGGGGACAAAACAGTTGCTGTAGGAACTGCCACAGGGGTTGTTACAGGGCAAACTAGAACCAAAAAGGCAAGAGATATCCGAATTGAAAACCAATTTAAGATATTGGGAAAGACAGTGATTTTTTTTCATTACACAAAAAAGGTTTATGTCATCATCTAAATGCTATATTCTTGTATCTATGTTTCTAAAGAAAAGATTACTTCTTCAGACATATAGCTCCAATACTCAGAATAAGCAATGAAAATACAAATACAACTCAAGACGTGTACAGACCATGTGATTTACTTTAAAAATATTTTCTCCTCCTTTCCCATTTTTCCTCTATTTTATCCTTCAGTTTGATATGTACTATGTAGCACTTTTTCATTTACAAGCTACATGCAAAGTACATGTTAATATAAATTCTGATGTGCTGCACCTATAGAAGTAAACTTTAGGAAGGGTACTACAAGCATAGCCAAAAACCAGTGCCAGCTCTATCTTACCCTTTCAAGACTACAGTTTCACTCTGTTCTTCAGAAATGTGATTTTTAGTACCTTAATATAATACCATAATTGGCTTAGAGATTACACAGGTGTTGTACAAGTAACATCCATTATTACCTGAGAAAATAAGCCCATTTTAACAGAAAACAAGTCCAGACACATAGGAATTCTCTAAGTGAATGTTTTAAATGGTGGTAAAYTCTGAATTTCGAAACAATTTCTCAATTATAAAATAAAACCTTGTAATAACTGTGCTTAAAAACAACTTGACAGTCTAAGCATTTTTTTTTGTCAAGAAACTGACAAATTAGCAGAATCAGTATTTCAGACATTTAAATTCACTCAATTAACTGAACTGAATTTATGGCTTGGGAAAAATGAGGCTTTAATCAAGATACTTACAATCATCTAAATCTAAGAGAAACACGTCTTGCTTTTTTGGAGTCTTTCTATCTTGTACTGGTTTTTCTTCTTTCTGTTAAAATAGATGAATATTTCAYCTTTCACCATATCAGCAAAAGAAAAGCATTTAGTACTTTTAYAAAGCAATTTATTTTACTACTTTCATAAAGCAAAATGCATCCGTTTTCAGGGCTTGGCATCCAGAGAATTCACCTATTTAGAAAGATTTGTTTATACAGTTAAACTRAACCAAAATTCCACAACTGCATTTCTGTAGTCCCTGTATTCATTTAATATTAATCATTGTTGCTACACAGAAAACATTTGGTGACAGATCAGACACTTCTGTTGAGACCATTAAAAAAAAAAAAAGTTGCTATCTCTTTAAGACAAAAGAGCTGGGTACTAACATCTGTTTTCACAGGAAAAACAGGTCAAGAATCTCTTCAATAAGAAATACAGTGTTATTTGCACTTATCTAGGAGCATGGAGTTCTGTCCAATTATTTACTGGGATTTACTTAACAGAAAGTTGATTTCTGTCACCAAAAAAGTTTCAGTTTTACGCCTTGTGAGTTGACAGTATTTCAACAAAATTTGCTTCGATACCTAAATAAAAAGTTTTGCACAACTCTCTTAAGTGTTGGCCATACCTACAGAGCATGTCTAGAAAGTGRTGATTCAGGAAAGAATTCAGTGTGTTACAGCTCAGTAAGACTACCAAAAGGGTGGTTTAGTATAAAYCTTGATTTCTGCATGTAGCCAGAACCCTTGTGTATCAAAGAGTTTTGACATCATGTTGCTCCTACCCACTCTAAAGCATCTTTCATTTGTATCAGCTGAAGAATTTCTTCTACCTTCATCCTCTCTGGCTCACATACAGCAGAAGGCTTTGCCATTTTTATGGAAAATATGTCAACTGCCTTTAGACCTTAAGACATGGCTCACTACTCAAGTTATTGCAAATAATTTAAATGTAGTCTTTCCAGGAGTCACATCTTCTAGTTTACCTATTTCCTCTTAAACAGTACATAAAAGTCAAATACATACAAATATAATTATTTTACTACTTCTAATAAATTAACAGGTCTAAATAAATCAGTAAAATTCTTTATGCCTATCTAGGYCATCATTTCTTGAGCATTTCAGACACTCAGGATACAAATTTCTAAAAGAGCTTGGAGTCAACTCAGCAGCTAGAACCACTTCCTTAATCCAGCACCATACAATARAATGACACATCTTTTTCTCAAGGTGCATTCATTCCCCTTCTTCTGGTCTCTCAGCTTCACAGTCAGTTACAAACAAATGACAATAATGAGTTTATTTTTTTCAATTTTGTGGGAAATCCTATGGTTCCCTCCAAAGAACATGAAAGAAACTAGCCAATGTTCTCACTTTTTGAAGCCACTGATGTTAATGACTACCAGGTTTGTCCTCAGCCAGGATGACATCACTTATCATATTCTTCCTATAGATACCATGGCTCAAACAGACAGTAGTCACTYACATGATACCTACGGATATGCTTCAGGTATTCTGGGAGAAGAATCATGTTAGGAGCCACTATTTTWAAAGTTATTGTACCATCATCATACTTTGATGGCCCTTATCACTTTGATAATTGAGTRTTCTACTACTGCTGATTTATCTGAAATCTGAAACTCCTTTGGATAAAGAAAATATTACAACATAGCTTTGAAATGGTGCTGAACTTACACCATTTGTTATATGTTTTGTCCAGAATTAGTGAGGGACACTTGCAAACCCAACTTTCTTGAATTCCATTCTGTTCACAGCTACCACACTTTTCTCTTGAGATCTGTTTATTAATAAGACACTAAGCTTGCTTTGGCTACTTTGGTTTAAAATCTGTGAAATAAAGACAAATAGTGTACTTCATAAGCTACAAGTTCTACTTGAATTACTCCTGTCAGAGACGCAATTTTGTGAATTTCCTTCTCATGAATTCCAAGCCACTTTTTAGCATCATTCGGTGAATATTTAGCCCTGAATGTTGGGTTTAGCTGTTATTGCCAGCACTTTTACTATAAATTATGTATCACAACTTTTTTCCTAAACTAGAAACTCCTAAGAAACCAAAACAGACTAAAGGAGAATTCAGTTAAACAAAAGGCAAATATGTTAAAATAGCCTCAATTTCTGAATTATTTTGCCTTCTGCCYCCACTTATCCATAAGATACAGTTCAAACTCCAACTATGATTAAAGTTCAAAGCTTAATGTTTGCTAAATATTTCCATAGAGATTRGATGTCTCCATCTCCTTTTATTATGTAGCCAATTAGAAGTCTCTAAAAAGTGGCTGAACTCACACAAGAGCCATACAAGAACRAGAATTCAATTTGCTTCAGTACATTTAAGGGGTTAAATTTCTGAAAAATTAGAAGAAAAATTCTTCTGTGAAAGAATCTGTTGACTGAAGACAACTAAGATGGGCATTCTAAGTCACAAATAACACCAATAATATGCTCCAGTTTGCTTTTTCTGTSACAAGTACAAAAAATACACAGAGCTTGATGTGTACTTTTATAGGSTGAAATCCATCTCTGCAYTGATATTACTTTGAATCTGCAACATTAAAAATRTTTAAASATGAGGTAAAAAATCCTTCAAGAGAATTTACTTCTTATACTTCAAAACAAAATAAAATGGTCCTAAAATAAGGCACAAGTAAAAAAAAATATTGAGCCAATGTATGGCAGGGAAAATTTTCACTGTACACTTTATCAGAAGACTGTATTTAAGTATATCAGTTTATTATAAAGAACAAGCAAGCAAAAAATTTCACCAAAAATAAAGCAGAAAAACCCACAAACCTGACCCTACCATCTGGGATATTTAAAATCAAAAGCTAATTAAATCAAGATAAAACTAATGTTTATGTGTGATCATGTCTTATTTCCAACTTCAGTCAAGTGTYCAAGCTTAAGAAAATACTGGGCTACTCATATATGTGTTTGGGTGCTATACATATATATATATACATAAATATTTTCATGCTTATATGTATTTCTACATATGGATATGTACATGAATCATGTGCAATTCTGTAGAAAACACCGATGAAATCTATTTATTTGGGTCCTGGCTATTATGAACATGATTATTTCTAATTTGTTTTTTCCAAGAAAAGAAAATCAATTGGCTACCTATGACCAATAAATAGCCAATGACTGCAGATATTTCAATTGAGTAAAAAAAGCTTTGCATTTGAAATCAAGACAATAAAGAGGTTCTGACGTGTCTGACATTTCTCTGTAACACAATTTTTCATCTTTTTTTTCTTAAAACTAAGCCTACAATATAACCCAAACAGTTTTCTACCAAGAAAGCCCACTATGGGAAAAGCAGAATATTAAACAAAGAAGTTAAGGTATATTCCATCAAACATTTCTCCATTTGCAATTCATCTTGGTAATAGAGATAGAACCTGGTAAATGCATATAGGACTTGAAGCAGGAGATTTCTCTTGCTCAATGCATAATTCATGTGCTCCGCCTGCAAAGTGTGTAAAATGAGAATTTCACACCGCAGCATGAGCCATGGAGCTGCAGAGAAAAGGCAGATGAAATCATATTCTGCTGCGCGAATTTTATTTCTTATCCTCCCAATATTTATACAAAACCATCACTGACAATCCAAATGCATTGACAGATCACCCACTGTTTCCATTGTGTTAGCACTTGAAAGGAGATCAGGCAGAAAGATAGACAATTTGTTTTTGTATATTTTTTAAATAGTGGATCAGGTTTTTAACAGCTGAGTGACTGTATTATACTTGTAGAAGGAGGTCAACAGTAGCTGATTTTAAAATCCCACTGTAGAGACACCTACTTATACATGCATCATCCTCAAATCTGCATTTTAGCTCTACAGTATTTATGCTTACAGTATAATATGTATCTGAACACTTCAAACTATCCATATCTCAACATGATATAAAAGACTGCAGTACAAGAGACTGACTTTTCTATTCACTGTAGCTCAATTACAGTGAGCACAACAGCTTTTTGAAAACAATTTGYAAGGAGAAAAAATACTACACCATTAATAAAATATTTAGGAAAATAATCTGTATTTTTTGTACTGTGTTTTAATGCCAGTAAGTGCATGGATGTATGCAGAAATTAAGCTCCAGTGTGAATGAAATAAAACCTTTTTTATTAAGAAAATTTTGCAGAACATGGTAATGGCACCCAACACAATATATATTGAATGGTAAACATCACCCAGAACATCAGTGATGTAACATAGTTCATAATGTGTGGCAAAATGAGAAACCATAAAAATAGAACTCACTAAGCACAACTTCTTTTATTAATATGTATTTCAGAAAATCTTTTTSAGTTTTACTGAAAGGAAATCCTAATGAATAATCTCCTCAAATAGACTGCCCAAACTAAGAACACACTACAGCAGAGTAACATAARCAATGTCTTTTCTGAATAAAGCATGCATTTCTGAAAGCCTGGCGGAAACCATCTGTTTCCTGGGCGGTCTGAAAAATAAGTCAGGAAGGAAGAAGAAAAATAAATATGTGTGATTCTTTTAAAATATATCTTGATACATAAGGGGTCTATATATAAGACTGTAATTATAATCGTCTTTCAAGTTTGTTAAAGTTGTTTTTTCTTTCCAGCTTGTAAGATGTTATCTAGGTTACCATCAGTTACCTTCATCTATTATTACAGGGCTCAAAATGGGTTTCTCTCAAAAAAATCTATTAAGCTTGTTAGCCTAGCAGTCACCTCTAATAAAAAATACCTGTGATTCTCTTCCCCCGCCCCCTTATCTAATTACATGTCTGAAAATAAACAAGTACAAGAAACACCTGAATGCAGGCACTGAACATGGTATAACTGGAAATTAACTTCAAGGTTCCAGGGATTCATATCATATACTGAAACAGTCCTCCTTGTTCAGGACATTAAATTAACTATCCCCTTCCCCTTTACATATGACCATTCTTGTTTACAGTTCATCAGCCAGTTTGTTGCCCTTATATTAAATGTGCTAATTTCTAAATGAAAAAGAATTTAAGGAACTTTTAGTTTCTGCACAGTGAGCTCTATGCTSTCTGTTCTTTTCAATAATCTCCTTGCTACTTTTCTTGCTGCCATGCATATAAACCCACTGCTATTTGTTTTAATGTCTTTTGTGATGTTCAAAAGCTTTGTAATTTTTCCCTTCTATCCTTTGACTCTACTCTTATCCAATCCTCTGTCAACTGTTTAAAAATACTTCTTGTTCCTAACACATTTCCTTTTTAGGTGCTTCTTAATCAAGTAAGACTCCAGAACTACTGCAATGTTCTTTCTCTTCTCTTAAAATCCAAGGCCTTGACAACTTTCCATTGACTTCAACAATTCAATCCCAGGCTTCTTGGACATTCCAGTTCTCATATTCAGTGTATTTGACTTCACACATTCTGCTGTTTTAAAACACAAAAAGCTTCTTTATGCTAGTAGTCCTCACATATCCTGTGAAAGAACCAAACAGTTTAGAGAACTGTAGCGAAAGAAGTTATCAACACGGTGTCAATTTCTGGAGAAAAATGAAAAAATGCAGCAGAGAAAAGATAGTATAGTTTGAAAATGGCTTTACAGTGCCTGCTCAGAACTAAGCACATCAGAGTACATATTACWTTCTGGTGAAAAAATACCATGTTGACGTGAGAAGCTGCAAACTGTTACAATTCGTGTCCCATCTAGTATCAAAACAGTTTATTCTGAGAAGATTGAAGCTGTATTTTTTGTGCTACTACTTTTTGGCAAGATCCCTTCTGGCTGCTCTAGAAGAAAGAACCTTTGACACTGGTATGTTACCCAGTGTGTTACTTGGGTAGGAAACAATGATCAAACCATGGAAATACATCCCCATTTCTCAAGTAATACTGCCTCACTCCATCTTTTGTTCTACTTGGTTGAAGARGGGAACAGATTAAAAGTTAAGGTCACAACTCAGCAGTTCTTARGCAGACTTATAAAGTTACAAAGCAAAGATCATGTAAMATATAAGTTAAATGAATTAATTAAAGGAAGTACACACCTCAACAGCTTAATCAAGTAACAGCCTTCCCTCTTAACTGGTCAAAGCACAACAGCTTCAAAAATTGCCAGAAATGCAACAAAGAATGTCTATTTTGACTATTCTGCCATCTATATAGGAGTCCTGACTGAAAGGGCTTAGCTTAATTTGAAGTGCATTGGAGTTTCACTTGATTTTCAGTGTCACATTTCAGTATTAAAATGGAGACTTCTGAGCTACAATTCTACTCTTCAACATTTTTTGTAAAAATATGGAAAGAAATGCACATGAAGTATTCRATAACAGAAAAATAAGTGTCAGAAATTATTTTATTCTTCTTTCTGWACAGATCTAGCAAGAAGTTCCTCTTTTATTTATTTTTAAATTAAAGGYAGGTGGGTAAACACCATCCAATTCATGCTAATAGCATGTATAGTTATTTATATAACACTAGTTTTAAGCTCTTTTTCTTCACTAAGGTAAGCAATTACATCATTACTGACACACAAATGGCTCTGTTGCACATTTTTGTATCTTCACATATTTTGAAACTGATTTAAAAAATACTTATTTTAAAGYTTGCTATTTCATACCTGTTTTAAGAGAACAGAATTTGAAATAGCAGAACTCTTTATTCCTATCATGCACAGACAGCAAGTAAAAGTTAATTGCTCATTAGGAATATTAATGCTACTAA
This sequence comes from Alauda arvensis, assembly GCA_902810485.1. NCBI lineage: Eukaryota > Metazoa > Chordata > Aves > Passeriformes > Alaudidae > Alauda > Alauda arvensis. The sequence continues at coordinate 115,545 of CADDXX010000080.1, read as the reverse complement.
TCTATATATACATCTCACTTATAGATTCATTAACTCCCTATTCTCAATTTTAACAGAAAATTTTAAAACTAGGAGTTTTATTWGAACATGTTCAAACACTTCAGAAACAATGTTACTACATTGGATCTTGGTTTTCTTCCCTCTCAGACCCAGGTACTATAGCTATACTTTAGGATTTCATTTTAATAAAATAACCATCAACATCCATGTATTAAGCTTCACCAGCTCAACAATAACCTAAAATTAAATTAAAACCCAATTCATTTTATTAATAGACTCTTAGAAAAAATATTATGTTCTATGTATAAAAAAATAACTGGATTCCATTATTCTTCTTCATTTATATGGAGTAAAAAGAATATGAAATTATAAACTCAAATAGGGTTTTTTGTTATAAAAATGCTCTTACTTGCATACACTATCAAACTACTTTTGGCCTCCCTATKAAAAATAAAAATTTTTTTCATAAAGTCCAGATCTTTTTAGGTATGTATAAAACTACTACCCATCTTCATTCTGACAGAAAGAAACATGGATGGATGGTTAGATAAACATTTTCCTATTTTATAGAGGTTACAAAAAATCCTATTTTACCTTACTAACCTTATTAGAGGTAGCATTTCTGGATTTTCCAGACTCAGAGTCACTTTTAGAGTCGGATTCTGAGCCTGAAGAACATTCTTCTGATGAAGTGTACTCTGWATCAGAGGAACTGGATGTCCTTCTCTTCCTGGAATTTCCCTCTGTTTTCTTTTTATCATCTGAATCACTACATATTTAAAAAAAAAAAGTTAAGAGACATGCAAAACCACCAAACGAATCTGCTTAGGCAAAATCCTAGATCAGCATTTCAAAGTTTTATTGATTGAGCTTTAAGTCATCATTTCTCCACAATAGAAAGTTCAGCTATGACTGAAGTTGTTTATTTAAGGCTATACAAAACATTTCTTTTACACTACACAGTACACCAACACACAGTCTAAACCAGCAAAACAGCCAAACAAAATATGACCATATGAAATATTAAAAATACTATTTGCATGCATCAATTTGTGAAATTACAAAAGGCAGTGCAGCCACCCTTTTAAATRAAGATGTTTTCATACTATTCCACCTAYRAKGAACAGAATGCTGGTRGAATCATCTTTTTGTACAGTAAKAYTKCTTAAAAAATCAATTAATTTAGTTTATTCTTTTGTTAATTCTTCTAAATAAAAACACACCACCCAGAAATAAGATCTATAATGTCTACAAATAGCTCAACCCATTAAAGAGTTTATACATAAGAGCTGTTATATTCCTACACCTTTGGTCACACTGAATGCCTTACAGCTTCAGACACACTGTTCTTCACATACTGAAGCTATGTTCACCCTACCAATGTTGGATTATGTTGGTCTGTGTTAACAGCTACTGAATATTATCTGCCTTGTTCATCTCTAATAATACTTTAAATACCAATTAGTAGATTACCCTTTTGCCTCAGGAGGAGTTACTACCACAGGAAATGAAAATTGTTTTCTAATAGCTATCATGGAGCAGAAAAATTAATATTGCACATAGAAAAAACCCCTCTGTTCTTGGATATGCAAACAACCATTTTATACTTCCAAATCAGGTGTTTCCTACACTACCTGATTCAGCTCCCTTCCCAGGACAATAAATTGGTTATTGAAGTGCTTGAAGGGTAACAAGGTCAACAATAATTAAACAAATCTAGACCACTCAACTATTAAGAGTCCCTTTGGACTCACATTAAAYTGTTACACATTTTTGCTTAGCTTTAGCAGCAGTACAAAAGAATGTGCTACGCTGCATCACTGTTTGAGATTGCAGTGTTTTTAGACGAAAAAATACAGAGAAGGAGAGATGAAAATCTAAAATGACAGATCAAAACAGTTAAAGTCTTCCTCTCAAGAACTTCCTATGACTGAATTGCCTTAATARAATTTAATCAAAATTATTTAAAATCAGTATTTAGGCCATGCGTACCCATGTAACTGAACTTAAAATTACCTCCCCAAATCTTAACCAAAAGCATAAAGCAGTAAATTTGAAGCTTGCTGAGCTAAAAATGGAACAGTAGTACTCTTCA